>CASHTH010003842.1:0-17729 GCA_030341885.1 Geodia barretti | reverse complement strand
TGGCGTTACTGCATGGAGTGTACAGACCAACGAAAACACACCTCATATCGACGACAGCACAGAAACGGGAATGACAGAGAGAGACAAGAGCAAGCAAATATATAACGCAGGCCCAGAGGAAGGCAAAAGCACAGTGAGATCCTTCCTCTAAAGGATGTAGGGCCAGCGCAGGAATACAAGACGACGTCGCTCGTGTGGTACGTTGTCTGTACAAGGATGGTCGTCCAATATACAGGTCCACATATGCTTCGTAAACAGGTCTCTTCAGACCGATCGTTGTATAGTCGATAGATGTTTATATTTAACATAAAAGCTTTTGAAACTGCGAACAACTTATAACGGAACTTGTTTATACAATTTGTAGTAATATCATATTCCGCTTAGTAAATTCATGATTGGTGCTGCATATCGCCGCAATTCTCACTAATTGAGATATATAACGCATCAAATACGAAGACCCGCGGAATGTTGCTGCTCATAAAAGGAAATTAACAATACGGACGTTGGCAAACTATCTCTCTTATCATAGCCGGGTGGTGGTGCATTATCATCTTTTATTTATAATGCACATACAGTAAGAAACAATACCATATTTCGTTGTCTTCAACACAAGTCTCAGATGCTCATGTTAATCACATTCTCAAAAGAGGGTTATTAAAGTGAGTAGATGTCGATGTACGAAAGGTGTTAGAAAATCTCGTTTAGATATACTACTTATCAGCCTTCTCATATATACGGACATCAATCGTGAATAATATAAATTGCAATGAAGGTGCACCATCCGTGCCCATAGGTATATATGCACTGATGAAACACCCTATAACGTACTGACACATATATATTGTCAATAAGATAGTAGACATATCTATTACTGAGCTTTACTGATATTAATTTCATACTTATTGCGGTACTCCAGAACATTTACCTCTCTTAGTTA
Organism: Geodia barretti; assembly: GCA_030341885.1. NCBI lineage: Eukaryota > Metazoa > Porifera > Demospongiae > Tetractinellida > Geodiidae > Geodia > Geodia barretti. Next base: position 16,792 of record CASHTH010003842.1, on the reverse strand, counting down.
TCGATAAATAATTGCTCTCTCACCTTAAGGCATCTCCTATTCTAATTATTTCATACTGTCTTCAGAATTATGTGGTATGCTTGTAATACAAATGTGATAAAGTCAAAAGGTGTAATGGTTCTGCGGAAGTATCGTTGATTGGTATGCATTGATGTAGATGAGGGGCTTAAAAGTGTGAGGACAATGTGAAGGAGCGCAAGAAATGCAGTTTTTGTAGAACTATGTTTATTGAGGGAAATAGTAAGTCTTAGATGTAACACAATGCAGTCAAATCCAAAACTGAGGAGCTGTCTGAGAGGGCAACACCTGTGCATTACTTGAATGCCAACCCAGCAGTGAGTACAAAAGTGAAAAATATATATAGTGATACCCTTATGAGCCATATTCAATGGGATTCATGCAGTCACCATGTGGACATAAGCCCTCATTGTGGTCCATACACCAGTCATGATTCAACTGGAAGAGACTTAGCTCCTCCATACACAATATATTAGATGATTTTAATGAGGACATTTTTCATCAGCAAAACACTGCAATTTTGAAGGTTATGTCCACTTTCAGTTTCAAACAGCTAGTGCAGTACCCAACAACAGCTCAAGGCACACTGATAGACCATGTGTACTATAGGAATACATCTGGCAGTAACATATTTTCAATAGTTCAAGTGCAAGACACCTACTATTCCGATCATGACACTGTGCTTCAGCATTCCATTGAGAGCATCATAATATCAGCATTTTGTTCCTCTGCATATTTTTAGCCAAATTTCTGTCAAAAGCATATCAGAGCCTAAGCCTCTTTTCACACCCTCATACTGCCTATGTTACTACTTAAGTCAAACAAACCAATAAGAAACCCATAGAAACTTACGAGACCTATGAGACTTCATGAGACCAAGAGTACATAAGAGAGAGTATGGAACTGCGTATACCTGCATACAAACACTGTGTACAAAGTAACGTGACACGCACGTGATGAAACTTTGTAAAACAACACGTAATTTAAGCGATGACATTTACTAGTTGATTACGGGTTGTTTTACAAAGTTTCATCACGTGCATGTCACGTTACTTTGTACACAGTGTTTGTATGCAGGTATACGCAGTTCCATACTCTCTCTCTGTCATGTACTCTTGATGAGACCAATGAGGAGTCCATTCTTCAATCCATCTAGCAGTGCCATAGCTCAAGTCCTAGATTCTGATCATGACACAGTTTAGTGCACTATTCCATTCAGATATTTTAGCCCTCCAGAACTACAGCATTATAAGTAGTACCTACCCAATACCATGTAGCAATGCCTAAGAACCCATGAAACCCCAGCATTCATACCGAGTTTCGACTCACTGTGGCTATGCCACTCAGAAAACAAAAAACCTGCAATACCCAAAGAACTAATATTTCGACATTTTCTCATACCTACTTTATGAATCTTTGCTACTACTACAGTGGTAAAAATGGCATCCAAACCAACAAAGACGCAAATTGAACTGAAGAAGTTGAGTCTTTGGAGGAACAGTCATACAATGCCAAGCTCTTCATGCACCCCTAGTTCCCACTCCCCCTATCTCCGTAAAAAAGGCACAGGAAATCGCACTACTTCGACCCCCAGAACTGTAACCGGATCGAAAACCAACACCCTTTTCGCTCAACCAAGGTCCAACACAAAGCCCCAAAATTCAAATGTTATGGATACATTAAACACCGCCCAAATTCTTCTAGATGATTGGCTAGATAGCCCAAGAAATGGAAACATGTTGCAAGAGTCCTAATGCCGCCCACACATCCCTCTTCTAAGAAAATTTGTAAACAGATTTGTTTATTTGGAAGAAAAAACTATTCTTTGAATCAAAAAAATAATGAAAGGTGTCATTTGAATATAAAGGCTAAACGTTAAATAGTACCAAGCACAGTGCCACCTGAAAAAAAAATACAATAAGTTAATAATTGCCGATTCTAGACAAACATTCCCCAAATGCACTTATGGGCAAGATGATAGTGGAACTTGGCATTCCCCAGGATCTTCTACACCTATCCATTAACGCAACCCACTTTGGATCAACAGTTAATTTAACTTTGCAACGATGCTGAAGCATGCTCAAAGGATGGACCTGTCAGATTTAAGAGTACATGTGCCCCGAGCAAGCTCTAAGCTAAACGACCCCGGAAACAGGCAATGGTTTCCCTTTACTGCTTATGGAACACTGTCTAAGGCTAACAAAGAAGTGAACAATCTCTGAATATATATTCTGAATCCCAACATGTTTTCACCTCAAATAAACACACAGTGACAATGTGTTACCACAAGTGAACCATGATAAAAAAACATTGAAAATATCATCTTGAACTTGTGAAACCAAATCTCAGTTTTCTTCCTATTATGTTGTTTGTTCTATAATAATATATTATGCTTCTGACACCTAAAAATCCTCATTTCATGCGGGATATTGTGATTCAGTGTGTGTGAGGGAGCGCGCTACACCAACTGGCAGTGGTTTTTTTATCCTCAGCAGACACTATATATACGGTACCAGTCAAAAAATGCACCGTAGTTGATGTACAATCTCCAACAAAACTTAAACACGTGTGTGATATGGTAGGTAGTCAGTGCTTGCATAAGTTTGGCCTCCTTTTACGACCTGGTACACATGTGTGCGCTGGTTGTTGGTGGTTGGTTTAACCACTGTAGTCACAGTACGTACAATCCTTGCTGTAGTGTGCTACATAAGTGCATCTTTCTCTAACCTGTAGTACGTTGTAGAGCTACACCTGTCTGTACCTTGTATGCAGTACCGTACATGGTAATACATCGTACGTACGTAGTACAGTCACATATGGTAGTAGATTTTTGTTCTCACTGTAGTTGATCTGTAACTACACACCTGTAGAAAGGTCTTGAAACAGTCAGGAAATAGTAATACTTCCCTTTTCATTGCCGTACATTGTGCTGTTGTGTAGATACTGGTTTCACCCACAAAACCTGAAATACGAGTGCATTTTTTTGACTGGTACCGTATGTGCAGGTGATAGGCTGCGAAATGTGAGGTGAGCTCTGGTTGCATGCATAATGGACGTTCACATCGTTAGGTGCAGGGTTCAGCGCCCACTTATATATACACAAGCAGGTTTGACACAGTTAGAAGTTTAACACGCAGACTATATCAGTCACAACCTGGGTCAGCACTGGATTACTCAACCCAGGGTATAATAGGAGGCATCAACCAAGCGATGGTGTGATAAGTGGGCATGCTAAATCACCCACATGTATATATCGTGACCGTCACCCTCGGATGCGTGACTAATGGACACGTGACAAGCACATGATGGGACACTCCTGGTGACAGGTGGAGCAGTGAGGCAGTGAGTGGTGTAGCGAGACCAGTTCTGGCTCTCTGACTGAGTGACCAAGGTAAGAGAAACACTTAGAGATGTGGCCAGGGGATCGACTCAGCTGAGCCCTCAAAAATTGTCATACCTCCTTTATTATACATCACAATTGTAAAGGCGCCAACATCACTGGAGTCCCTGCCATTTTACTGTTCTGATGATATGCCTGACTGCATTCTAAACCTTATCAGTCAAAAGTTAGCTATATGTCCCACAACAAAAGTATCCCTAAATAAAGGATGTGGTACCTGTATCAACATATAAAAAACACTTGCTGGGCTCAGGTGAACGCAAATAGACTAAAGTGCTATATGCTGGGCAGGGAAGGATTTCAGAAGGTCAGTCATTTTTCATAGGAATAGTGTAAGGACAATAGCAATCCTCTGATTAACCAATCAGATTTCAGAACACACAATAAAGCAAGGCTTTAAAAAATGTCTATAGAGTAACACAGACATCTACGTAATATGTTGCCTTGTTCACCACCTACACACAAAACTCTGAGTGACTTTTGACCCCCAGTTTTAAAGGGTCAGAGGTTTATCTTTTGGAATGCAGAAGAGAGAATAGAGGTTCTCTAACTGCCTGCAGTTCTCATACCTTGTTCTGGTAGTTGATGACAGCTCCAGCTGATATCAGTTTCTCCACAATCTCTGTGTGACCTTTTCCAGCAGCTACCCCCAGAGGAGATGTGAGAGAATCAACCTTCACAAAGAAAAAGTCAGTCCAACAGGAATCATTGTGAGTAAACCAGTCACGCACAAAGAGTATTGTTAAATGACTTTTGGATATACAAATTCAACATTTTACATAAGAAAGGTAAGAATTTTAAGAAAGCTACTTTTGGCACTGTTCACCCTCCATAGTCGACTTAAAAGAACATTATTTAGCAAGCTAACGCTAGAGTTACTGGCACACACAGAAACCTTGTAAAATGTCAGTTTGGTGCATGTGTGAATTATTGCATGTGTGAGTTTAGAATTACGTTGGACATCACAATAGGGTGGCAACATTGCTGTATACATTACATATAGAAGTGCGGGCAATTCAGGTAACTAGGTAGGATCACTTTGCTTACAAACACAGTGAAGGACATTAATCATTGAGGAGGGGAAAATCAGAGACTAATGTATTGCTCATTGCAGCAACAGACGTACATATGTAGGTACAAGGAAATTGGTGTTACGTGTCAGTTATGTATTTGCTATAGAGTGAACCATCAGAGTAGGCACAAGACAAAAAGAAACAACGATTATTTTGATGAGCTTGTGTAGCATTAACTTCAAAAGGATAATTATTGTTCACATGTTTTGGTTCGTACACCTTCTTCAGTGAACTGCACAACCAAGATGATTACAGACTTTAAAGGAAGCTATGGCTAAGGGCTGTGGCCAGAAAGGAACAACAGTTTACGTGCTGACAGCCTGAGTTGATGGTTCTGAGGTTGAGGTTTATTGTGTGGCGTGTAGTGCTGGCTCCAACATGTCACTCAGGTTAAAGTTAACGCTATGCAAGCTGATCAACATAATTTTTTTATTAGTATCGTAGCAATGAGTCTCTATAGAATTACCAAGAGAAATGTATTAAAAGAACATTATTTAGCAGGCTAACGCTAGAATTACTGGCACACATAGAAACCTTGTAAAATTTCAGTTCGGTGCATGTGTGAATTATGGCATGTGTGAGTTTAGAATTACGTTGGACATCTCTTGACAATGCCCCACACACAACCTCAATTCTCTTTGCAAGGGATGGGGCGTGTTGCTGTCGACGGAGTCTAGGTCACTTACAATACTATCCTTAATATCCTGGCTCCCCTTACAACTCACTCACTTTACAGAGGGAGACTGGGTACAACACTACCTCTCCCCCGTGCTCTGTGTGTCCACGACCTAAATCCCACTGCCATGTACTTTCTGACACAAAAGATGACTGTTGAAATTTGCCCCTAGGTATATGTGCTGGCATCATCTGTACATGGAAGACCTTCCCTAACTGCACAGAGGGACATACTGCTGTGTCTGCTGTGAGAGAGAGGGACATGTACTGCTCTTTCCATTCAGACAGAGAGGTAGCGAGCACAAAATGTTGGGAGAGATGCCGTGGACCCCAAAGAGCCAAACTTTACTTTACATTCTTGCATACATCTTACTGTACATGTGTGTTGTCAGTGTGCAAGCTGAATGCCAAGTTTTTGTGATTTTAGAGCATCTTATTCTTGCCCGGAGAAGTAAAATTACTCTCGTCTAAGCCATAAAGGTTTTTCCCTAAGCGTTTACCAAAAAAAACGATCCTTATAAAATTTGTATAGGTCCTTCAAAAAGACGGTGCCGGCCGTAGCGAACGCAGCTTGGCTTGGATCCAGACTCATCCCCATTAAAATCTGCACAGTACACATGACGATGGATGTGTTCTCTTGGCTAGGGTGACGCCATTGCTCTAGCAGCAGTAAGCAGAAAGAAAACAAAGAGTGAGCGAATATGTATGAGATGCACAGGAAGTGCAGTACTCACACCTACAGAACTACTTCTGCTGGAAATATAAAAATTACGTGTATAATACATTTCTGGTTCTGTTGGCGACCTGACCAATACTGAAAGGCAACACAGGAGCCCATATTCACCTTTCATGGAACATCTGATGCTTCCATGGTGAATGATACTGCAGAGTCTAGTCAAGACATCTCCTTGTAACGAGTGTTTACTTGCTATTGTACCATAACAGTTGTGTCTAATTGGAGTTAGCCATCTGTAGCGGTAAATCTGTTGGTATCACTTTTAGTCCCACACTCCAGACCAAGTAAAAAAAACTTTGACTTAAAAAAATGGTGAACATAGGGATGGTAGAAAAAGCAAGGAGACAAGACAGGGATGACCTAGTGAATGTGATGCAGTAGGACAATGGATGATGGCTACATACTTCTAACTGACATCGCTTGCTCATGTAAAATTTCCTCCACACAAGCCCTATATTGTCGCGAAGTATGAGTGTGCTCCTTTGTATGATGCACAGCTATGATTTATTTCATAAGGACATTAGACAGGTAATGCCCTCTCCTCGGCATTCATTTGTGACTGCATTGTGTGAAGTCTAAGACTTCTACATTCGCTCAACTAACCAGTTTTACAATGCTGCGTTCTTAGCCATCTACAGAATCCCTTCACCATTGTCCTCACACTTTACACCATTTACTAATGTCAGTGAGTAAAGGTGGCGACATAATAGGGCATGTGTACGCATGTGTCACTCGTGGCCCCCGTGTTGCACATTGTGGGGTAACAGAGAGAAGGAGATACATACACACACTCCAGACATAGTACAATAACCCTCTCTGTCCATGTGCACAAAGGGTTAATTAAACTCACTGTCAGGTCAGATTAACATTTGCTCCATTCTTCAACAGAACATCAACTGTCTGCTTGTGTCCATTCTGACAGGCCACATAGAGTGGAGTAGCACCATTCTGAGTATAGGAGAAAGTGTGACAGAGAGATATACAGGAGAAAGTCAAATGTGACATAATTGTGCAGAGAGATATCAAGAGAGAGCAGTCATACAAACCCTCATACAAGAGAAATACAAGCACGTACATAACAGGACAGAATTATGTTCTGTTCTCCCTCCTGTTCTTAGTGGCTTTCTGTTGCAATGCAAGTCCTGTACTTGAGCACCTAGCACCACAGACCCACACATAGTGGCTGGAACACACAGTGCATATTGTAAAGTCTTAGTGCACAAGGAGGATTGATAACGATCGAGGTTAGGTAATACACAAGAGGTAGACTAGTGCATTACATTGTTTACCAATCCATCCGAATGCACTAATTAGAACCGCATAAGTTTAGGTTATACTGCGCGTCAATAGAAATACGTGATTAAGACGGCCGAGGGGCCCTGAGCTGTAGCTGTCTGAGTGCAGCGTAGACGCTATTAAGGGCTCCGTAAATTCTGTATTTCCATTGATGCAAAGTAAAAGCGACTTAGTCAACAAGCACGTACATAACAGGACAAAATATCGTTTGGTTGTCCCTCCATTTTGTCCTGTTTCTAACAGATTATGGTTGTTGCCATGCAAGTCCCGTACCTACGTAGCACCACACACTCACACATATTGGAAATCATTGCTGGAATTATGTGTTAATAGAAAAAAAATTGTTTAGGGTCCAACCAGATGGGTATAACATTGCCAAGACCAGCCATGGCATCACTAAACAGCAGTAGTACATCCAAAGTGAAAACCAGTGTGTACATAGGAATGCCAAAAATGATATCTGTACAATGAGGCATTACATACCACAGTCAACTACCCACCACCATTTTTACTTCACAGACCCACATTAACAACATTACTCTATGCTCATGGTACATAGAAATGCCAAGTAATGATCTGTGGTGAATAAGGGCACACACACCACAGTCAAATTCCCATCTCTTACCACACACCATTATCACTTCACAGACCACATTAAAAACATTACTCTATATTCATGGTGCATCAGTCTGGTAAAAAAATCACTTACGAGCATGGAACATAATTGTTAAATTTCTATTCAATTTCGTCTACATAAAACATTACAGTATGTGAGACAGTGACCTTCTCATCGTTGTTGGATACATACATTCATGAGAATTTAGACGACTAAGTACAGGTGTGCTTGGCTCACCAACAACTGCACAGAGTTCATCACAGACACAGTCACTAAATAAATGTATGTACACATTATGTTGGTTTGCTTGCTTTGCTCTCACATGCAGTCAGAGGTATGCCATAGAAATGTATGGAGAGAGTCTGTTCAGGGGTTTGCAGACTTTAGTGCTGCACATAACTTGATGTGGAATGGAGCAAGCAATGCAATGGTGCTTGAATAATACAAGTAAATAAAAATTCTTGGAATAAAAATGGTGAATATGGGGAAAAAACAAGGAGACAAGACAGAGTGTATGTGATGCAGTAGTACAATGGATGATGGCTACATACATCAAACTGACATTGCTCGCTCATGTATATTTTCCTCCACACAAGCCCTATATTGTCGCCACTTTTACTCACAACATGAAAACTGAACAGCTCACGCTATATACAAAGAAAGAAAAGAGAAAGAAAACAGGACTTCAGAAGGGCTACAATAAACATACATAATAACCATAAGGGCTTACTTGGGACTTGCAAAAACACGTGAGCTGATGCACGATGGCGGTGAAATGACTACAACAGACGGTACGGACACAGGCGGTATATATAAAAGTTATCAAAAGGTATCAAAATAATCTGAGACATATAAAAGGTTAAAAAAACATCCATAGGAACACGGCAGCACAAAAATAATAGGTAAACAGTAGTGTAGGGCAGTACCATTAGACAGGTCAGCTAGCAAGACCTATAGGCATAGAAGGGTGATCTGGCCTTGAGAACCAGGGATGGTGGGTTAGAGTCTTTTATCACCGGTGAACTCTCCCCACTCACCCACGCCTTTCTCACAGTGGTACTGCCCACGGAGTAGTACAATCAACGAAAACACACCTCAATATTGACGACAGCACAGAAACGGAATGACAGAGAGAGACCAAGAGCAAGCAATATATAACGCAGGCCAACAGGAAGCAAAGCACAGTGAGATCCTTCTTCTAAACAAAGGAATGTAGGGCCAGCCAGAATTTACAAACGATGTTGCCGTGTGGTTACGTGTCTGTACAAGGATGGTCGTCCAATATACAGGCCACATATGCCTTCATAAACATGTCTCTTCAGACCGACGTTGTATCATTAGATGTTTATATTTAACATAAAACCTTTTGAAACTGCGAACCAACTTATAACGGAAACCTTGTTTTATCAATTTTGTAATAAATTCATCATTGGTGCTGCATATTCGCCCAATTCTCACTAATTGAGATATATAAACGCCATACGAAGGCCCGCGGGAATGTTGCTGCTCATAAAAGGAAAATAACAATACGGAAGTTGAAACTATCTCTCTTATCATAGACGGTGGTGGTGCATTATCCATCTTTTATTATAATGCCAACATACAAGTAAGAAACCATACCACTATTCTCGTTGTCTTCAACACAAGCTCAGATGCATATGTCTCATTTATCACCTTCTCAAAAGAGGGGTTATTTAAAGTGAGTAGATCGGTGTTAGAAAATCCTCTCGCTTTAGACATATTACTACTTATCAGCCTTCTCATATATACGTACTCAAAGTGAAATACATATAAATTTGCCAATGAAGGTGCACCATCCGTGCCCATAGGTATATGCACTTAAATAAGCAGAAATTGATGTATAACATATTAGCGCCTAGTATTATAGCCATATATAAATTCTTATGCACTTATGGAGGCTCTGTGCATATATACATATATGTAAATGGCGCCCAAAGGGTTTTAACTCCCGTATTTTGTAGATACAAGACTCTATAAATCTCTCTAACAATACTCTTTAAAGTGTGTTTGTAGTTGTTAAAAATCTTGTCAACAACCCCGATAATTGCTTGGTTAAACATTTGTTTGACGCTGCAATAAACCTACTCCCATATGGGTTTTATGCAGCTTGGGTATAGCCAATACATCGTGGGCAACTGTTCCATTACAGGTGGTACATATATGTTCCAACGTTGCATATCCAACAGATGCTTCCTTACAAGTTGGTCGTACTTGTAATTACTGGCAATATACGTGGATGGTTGGCTAAAGTGTGAGGACAATGGTGAATGGAGAGCCAAGAATGCAGCATTGTAAAACTAGTTACTTGAGGGAACATGTAAGTCTTAGACTGCACACAATGCAGTCACAACCAAAACTGAGGAGCTGTCAGAGAGGGCAACACCTGCGCATTACTTGCTCAGGAAATATGAGGAGCACACTCATGCTTCGCAACAATATAGGGTTGTATTGCTGTATCACAGATTTTTAATTCAGTTATTGACCTGCAACTTTACTGCAGGTTTGCAAAAGGCTACAGTCAAAACTAGTCACTTGAGCCCACTTTCACATCTTGATGTTGGTGTAATTATCATTTATGATGGTATATGTGGCTTTTATTACCCTTTGCTAGGTCATTGCTAAGTTTATTCTAGTACAATAAATCCACTACACCACCTAAGTGGGTACTAAGGTGACAAATATCCCAGTGGTTAGGGTGTATATCTGAGGAATGGTGTGAATATCTACTGTGGGTAGGGTTGGAAATCATAGCTAAAAATATAGCAAAATCATGGCAAAATGCAGAAACCAGGTAATTTTAGGTTGATTACATAGCTCAAAATGCATGAGAAATCAAGTGATTTTAACTAGTGTAAAAATTTAAGGACACTCGACATTTCTGGGACGCATGTGTCTAAGAATACCAGTTAAAATCATATAGATCGTTTTAGGAGGGTATTTGGTACCGTCTTACTTCAGCAACAAAAAATGTCAGCCATTTACTGAGGATATCAGGGTCAGTGAGAACTAGTACATCCCACGGTAATAGATTCTCGGATTCCTCTGCGAAGCATGCATTTCGCCTTTCGTGCCACGATAGGAAAGTAGAGAGCGCCAACTGAGTGCCTTTTTCGGTATTCTTTGGTACAAACTTCTTGCTGAGAGCCTCGCTTTTGGCAGAATCCACAAACTGAAACCGCTCAACAGGTTTTATCCTTTCCTTTTAGAGAGAGAGAGAGAGAAAGCTACACTTTTGGTTTCAGTCGCATGTCCGTTGCTACTTTGCATTCACGGATTTGCTGACACTCTGGCATTGATTGGTTCATCGTCAAGCGGCGACAAGTAGTTGTTTCAGCCCAAACGAAAAGCCTCCGCCATAACTACCCCCAACCAATCAACGGTAATAAACATTATATCACACATTTTGTCGTGGTGTTGCGGTTTATATACATGATAGTTTTGCTTCAATCTACTAGCATGTTGCCATCCGACGACAACCTTTGTAAACTCCTATCTACAATGGCCTGTGTGTGTCCTCCCTTCTTTAAAGCCCTCTCTTAATATTTTCATTCACTTTGCAAGTCGTGTTTAGCTCTGAGATGTGTTTTGTGTTTCTGAGAACCTGTATTCTACAATGGGCAGTCTCACTGTGTGGGTCAGTGGGGAGAGTTCATCGGTGGTAAAAAGACTCTTTTATCCCACCATCCCTGGTACTCAAGGCCAGGGCACCCACTAGGCCTTCTCTAAAGTGATGCTGCCCTACATTTTTTACTTTGTATATGAGAGTGCTGCATTCATTACAATTTTTACTCTTTCATACATCCAACACCCTTTCATTCACAGTCCTTCCATCATTTTGATATTACCTACCGTGAGCTGTTCAGTTTACATGTGTGTTTGCATCCAATCACAATTATAGCAAGATGATCAACATCCACAGAACTACACATCACATTCCTCTCTACACCAGAGGCATATAAGAGTATATGTAATAAGATTATACAGAACCCAGTGGAACTAGCAGGTGTTCCAAAGTTACACTGGCAGACAGAAAACGTCGTACCTTGTCCTGGTAGTTGACGACAGCTCCAGCTGATATCAGTTTCTCCACAATCTCTGTGTGACCTTTTCCAGCAGCTACCTCCAGAGGAGATGAGAGAGAACCAACCTTTCATGGAGAAATGGATAGAAAACAGTTGAAGAGCAGAAGATACAGAGAGTGAACAATAACTACCACTCTTATTCATTGCACTTCAAATTAGTTCATGTGTACACGAGTTATGTCCTATGGTTGATAGTTTTGAAATATTTCATGAAACTCAATCCTTTATTCTAACCACCATCAAAATCCCGCAAGATGTTAACGCAGACCTAGAATAGAACAGAACAGAGAAAACCATACTTTTGTTTTCAGAGTCGAACCCAGGCCTAGTGACCAGTAACCCAGTCACTAGACGTATTTCGCTTTTTTGACTATCACAAAGGGCTAACCAGAGCAACAGAATGTCATCCAACTGCTGCCAGGTATGCCCACTTGTTATAATGAGGAAAGAGCATAATTATCACCCATCAGGGGTTCTGACTACACAGAAGCTGCTTTTATGTTATTAAGTCAAGAATACTGTATAGATGAGTAATAATGGACTAAGAGAGTGACACAAATATTATTACTAGTAAGGAGCTAGTACAACCAAATATTACTACCAAAACACTTACTGTCAGTGTGAGATTCACATTGGCTCCATTCTTCAACAGAATGTCAACTATTAGCTTGTGCCCACCTTGACAGGCAACATAGAGTGGAGTAAAACCATCCTGGACAGGAAGGGGAAAACGACAGAATGTAGCCCAGGCAGAGGTTATAGCTCCCCATGACTATGTACATGTGTGCAGACTGAAGTACTGCTAAATCTCTACAAAACGGTAGCTAAGAGCTTCGTGGGCCAGTCTCTCCCAGAATCAACTCTTGTGAGTATAGACTTCAAATTGTGACAGCAGTTTCTAATGCCTTCAGCTAAACATGATAGCCTACGGTAACTATTCTGAAGAATGGCACCAGCTTAACAAGCTGGCTGGTGGCTGGATTATTAAGAAGAGGTTATGTAGGCTAAAATAGTCTATATAATATTATAAAACTGTCTAGTGAGCAAGTTACTGAGGTATGACTGTCTATAAATGTGTGACGGGCCATCACAAATATGATGTTTATTTTAGCACTGTGTTTATAATGTGACCAGAAGTTTCTCCCACATATCATACTATGGAGCGGTGAGCGAGCATAGCCCCAGAAAACAATTGAGCAAAACAGAGAGAAGACTGCAATTTGTTACCATTGAGCACTGTAAAAAGTAGCAATGTAACTTTATTAACCCTCGGCGCGCATGCCCAGCGAGGGTTACAGTACCTGTAGTTTCGTATGTCTATCCTACCGTCCGTCTGTCTGTCTGTTACTACGTTTTCTGCTACCACACGCAACGAGACAACAAAGTAACGATACTAACAGCTTCATTGCTACACTGGCTTGATATTAAAAATGGTGATTTTCGTAAAAGTACTGCGCTCGAAAGTTATGGCATGAAAAGCAAGTGAACAAGTAATTTACCTCGACCAGATCAACTTGCCCCTGTATACCTTGGGGGAACATAAAAGTCACAGCGAAGGACTTGTATCGAGTCATGCACGCTATCTACTAGTGTAGCAAGCCCGTGTCAGACTCTCCGTGAGCTAGTAGTGGGAAACAACGAGTAATCATAGCCCAAGCCCATCATTAGCAGCACCGTGCATGGGCAGTGCGCCGATGGTTTTGCACTTCAGTGCTTTTTCATTACCTTATGTGGTAGGTTTAGGTCAGCATTAGCCTCTACCAGAAGACGGACGATGTCAATGTGACCATTCCTTGCAGCATAGTACACGACAGTTCTTCCATCCTAGGTTAAAAAAGAAAAATCAGGTCATTATGCTGACATCAGGAAAAGCACATACAATAACACAAGGCATAGCAAGAGGGCAATTCAATTGACCATGATCCAAAAATACTAGGCCGAAGTAGAAATTTTCCTATGTAACATTTTCCCCAGACAATAAAGCTATAAACTCCATAACACATAAAACAAAAAGAGAGAGAAAAACAACCTTATCTTGAGAATTAACGTCGGTGTGACCAGTGAGCTCTCTCTTGACAGCATCAATATTCCCAGTCTTAGCAGCTCTCAACAAAGCAGCCTTTCCTTCCTATTAGCCATGATAACACAAATAGTAATGAAATTAATAAACATATTAAAACTCACCAAAACCCACTTTTTCAGATGTGAAGCAACAACCAGATTCTGTTTCGTATGAGAACATTCAAGTCTGTCCTCAGCCACTAAGGTGGCGTAGTGGAACCCAGTAGCTTCCAGATCACAACTCGGACAGCTAAAGGCTACAACTGGAGTTGTTGCCTGTCCATAGCGATACAGTTTCAATACTTCAGTCATTGTTGACTCAATTGCAATACGAACATCGGAACATGTCTCCCTCGAAACACTTGCAGCATTCCTGACAGAGAGACTGAGGTGCTTTGCAGAACAGGAAATCTTGAAACTCACTGCAGGAGAACCAACTGTAAACTCAACACTGTTGCGATGAAAGGTGTCGTAGTTTATCTTCCATGGGGTTTTGGTGTTCATTTTTTGCTGTACTATTGCGGTTATTGTGGCTCTACCGAGACCAATAGGGAGCACAAACCCTTCCATCGTGAAGTAAACAGAGTTCTTCCCAACACCATTGACCTCTCTATTCATTGGCAGCATACAGGTGAGATAGTACATGGGATGTTGGGCAGTTGAGTTTGGATGACGACACATCACTAGCAGGTCAAGTGCTATCTCGATGAGACGATCTCTTGTTATTGACTTGAAGTTCAGGACTACATCATTGATATCTTCATCGTCGACAACTGCTCTCCCAGAGAGAGGCTTCAAGAAGGCCCTTCTCATCAGGTGGGAGAGAGCATTGATCAGTACTTGAGGTTTGATGATAACCACATCGCGGAGGTGTTCAGTTTCATATAACCTTATGGCTCCGACTTTATTGTGAAGGAATTTGAGACACGGTTTGAATGACTGTTGCTCGACTCCACACTGCCGAGCTATTTCCTGGCACTGACTCAGTGAAATCATTGGTCGTGTCTCAGACACGTTCTGCAGGACTACTCCTGTGAACAGCCACGAGGTGGGGGCCTTCACTCTCAAATGACTGCCATACACCAGGCCTTGGGTTGCCCTGCGAATCACAGCAAAGTCCTCGTCATTCTCCAGAGAAGAGAAGTTGTCCACAGCAAAGACGATGCTGTCAGCACTGCAACGCTGGACAATGTTGGCTTTATACTGTGGAGTGTGTCGGATCAGTTCAATCAGGTCTCTGTTGACGGCCTCTATTCTCTGAGGGGACACCTGGTCCTTGTGTGTGCCAATGAAGAAAACACACGAACGATTCTGGAACTCTCCATCTCCAGACACGTCCTGTGAGTCTTTCTTGGAGCCCCGTACACCAGAACTGTGAACTGGCACACTTATCAGAGACTGACACAGCATCTCACCTACAGTATGTGGTGATTCGTATGTGATCGGGTCACCATCAACAGATGGGAGGTACTCCAGAGGCTGAATGGAGTGAAGGTCGTGCACCAGATTGAAGATGATGTAGACTGTGTTGCTCTCTGCAATCAGTAGAGCCAACAGCTCCTGGTACTCGGGCTGGCCTCCTGTGTCTCTGCACAGTACATACGAGGCACTGTCTATCTTCCTGCTGAGTTGTGTTTGTTTCATACTGATTAATGCTTTATTCATTACATTGGAGGCTGAGGGTAATTGCCCCTCTACGTTGCCAGACTCTTCAATGTGTGTGGAAGCTGGCACATTTTGCGGCTGATCTTGCTCGCTCTGTTGCGTAGGTTGCTGTCCTTCTGTGTTTGGCAAGACTGAGTCAGTGCCTGTGGTAATGGACTGCTCTACAGCTTCATTTTTCACCTGAGCCAATTTACTCTGCTGAAGATCCGGCTGCCCGTCTGGTTTGGGTGAAGCTGGTTTTTTATTCTGCTGTTCAGGTACTGCAGTGCTAGAGAAATCTTGAGGTGATTCTTGTATGAAGAGATGTCCGTGCTGAGTTACCAATGCAACAAATCCCTCCATTTCCTCCTCGGCTTGAATCCTCCTCCAGGCAAGTTCTGAGACGTGCAGAACAAAGCCACAGCTTCCCCTAATGTCCAGTCTCACACTTCCTTCAGAACTGGTGATGTCAGTACTTGGAAGAAGTCTCTCTGGAATAATGCCCTGCAAGCGTTTCCAAAACGAACTCTTTCCCAGAACGAGGGATTCCAGTGAATACAATCTGCATCATGTTTAGTTCTGCCTCTCGCTCAGAGCCTAATGTGACAAAATTGAGCCTTGTCATCAGTAGCTAATTAGTCTGTCAGATAAATATGACTATTAGTAGTCCACCAAGAAACACGCTACAAAGACACCCTGTAGTAAAGCAATGTGCGCCATATTACAACTACGATGAGCTGTAGCCCCACCCAGCAGATAATGACAATTACAAAGCAGGTCAGGTAGATTTTTGCTTCGGTGTCGACTCTGGGACATTCAGTTCACCGCTACTTACTGCTGCGACGTGCCTCTAATGAACGAGAGGGCTAATCTCGGACAAAACTACCTGATGACTGCTCACGTGGCACTCGGAGGCATATCGTAGGGCAAGGGGTTGCAGTTTGGGTGGGGGCAGGAAGGACTGGAACTAGACCAGTCTTGCAGTTGTTACACAGGCGTGCTCCTCAGTTGGGTGAAGTGTGGACTCAAACACATCGCTTTGTTGGTGAAAATGTGCACTCTCCCCAATCCAGACTGTTACGTAACTTGGAACACTCTTACTCATTGTTATGCAGTCACCATTGCGCCTTTGTACACCACAAACATGACACTCTATCTCTGTGTCTCTAG
>CASHTH010003841.1:0-18122 GCA_030341885.1 Geodia barretti | reverse complement strand
TAGCTGCACCAGTGGATGAGACCAAGAGGGTCAGACACAGCACCAAGGACAAGATACCAACATTCATCCTCGAACTGTACAGATACATCACTTGTGAACTGCACAAACAACAGCAGTCTTTATATACACCCTTTACTAGAAGGAACTAGAAGCCCCAAAATCAGTTGTTTAACTTTTATCAACTGCCAGTGATGTGTACATAGAGGAGGGTGTGTGTATACAAAACAGTATGTTTCAGTTTCCAGCCTTTCTTTTAAGTCAGCTTTTACTGCATGTTGTGCTGTATTTGACCCACAGCCATAGCTATCAAGGAGTCAGTGTGGTAGGAATAGGCAGTAGTGCTTGGGCTGGACTGTATCTCGGTTCATTGCCCTTATCTGTAGAGTGAAACTAAAATGTGACTAAATCAAACCAAAGACTCCAAACAACTCCTTTACCGAAAGTAAAGATTGCTACATTCTGGTTTGGGATGACATAATCTGGAATAACGTAATATATAGAGAGTGAAGTTGTGAACGTAAATATCAGTAAGAGTGATGTCATCTTCCAGAACAATGTCAGCAGAAGTCACTCCATGTGGGTAAACCCTCTCATACTGTCTCATACTTGTAGTGGAGCAATAGAAAGTGTAGAGAATGGAGGTGGGGAGGTGAATGCTGCCACTCCAAAAGATCCTGACTGGGGAAAATTTGGCTCCTTCTGGCTTATAATCATGTAGGTATGAACATGGCAGTAACAACTTCTGCATGTACGAGACACACTTTACTGCAGTAGCAATCAAACTTGATTGGAAATCCTGTTCATTACCACTGCAACATGAGTTCAGGTCAGTGATACACTGAACACTGTCACTACCACTGCCATCATCCCCCTCTTCACTGATGTCCACATAGGAATGGTTGGCCAGTGTCTGGCCCATGAAGGAGAGACAGGAAAGCTCTGAGAATGGACCTTCACCAGAGACCAGAGGAGACTCAACATAAGTAGATGGTACACCATGGTACATTGTGTCGATTAATGTGTTGCACATGCGCAAGCGTATCTATTACGCGCTTTACTGGTGGGTTAGAATGCACATATTAGGAGATGAAACAATGCCCACAAAAGTAAACATAACTGGCCAAAACTACAAACAAATGTTTCTGTTGGGGTGTACAAACTAACAATATAGTATTGACATTCATAATGTAGCAAAAACAATGTTCGAAGGAGGGCTCTGTGCACAAGCCAATTCATCAGTCACACTGGTTCATAGTCTCCAGCAGCAGTAGTAGTAGGCTGGGAGGTAGTGGGAGGAGGAAGGTTTTGTGGTACATCTTCAGCTGTCCTTCCAGTCTGGAGCTGGTCTGGATCTCCGGAGTAAGGCCATCAGTGGTATGGAAATTATATTATGTCATACTAATGTAAGAGTGTATGTTCGTGCCTTGTTTTTGCAGAGTAATTACCCTCGGCGCGCATGCGCAGCGAGGGTACAGTAGTTGGGTCTGTCTGTCTGTCTGTTACTCTCAATCTCACTTCTCGAATGTCTGTTCGTCTCACAAACGGTACGACCTACTTAACTGGCAAAGAAGGTCAGAAATTTCGAACGGTTTTCTCTGAAAATGCTTCGTTGCAAAGCTAGAGTGCTTCCGCCATAGTACGGCTAACGCTGCGGAAAATGCGCATGCGTTTAGATTTTCAACAGGCTCGGGTCCGCTTGCTCTGCGTATCTTGAAGGCACGAGAAGTCACAACGAAGGGCGTGTATCGACTCCCGCATGCTATCTACTACTGTAGCTAGCCCGTTTCAGACTCTCTGCGAGCTACTAGCGGGAGACCACGAGTAAACGCCTACTAATAACAGCCCAGCCATCAATTAGCGGTACCGCGCAAACGCCGAGGGTTTGCACGTTAGTGCTTTTCATTCCCACTGCGACTTCTCAGCACTAGAATCACTACCACTATGAATGTCAGTGAGGTAGTGATTATAAGGACCACAGCCACAGCTACTACTCCACCAATAATGGCAGAAGTGTTATCTGTCGAACTCTCTGAGAACATTGCAATTGAGGCCGTAGTTAAGGCATGTGGAGACAACCAACCTCTCACTATCAACGTTTGAGAGACCACTGATGGCTTATTGTTACTCACAGTACAGTTGTACAGTCCTCCCAGTCTCCCAGCCACAGTCAGAGTGTGGGTGTGCCTTGCAGTCACTGGGTCATTCAACACAGTCTGGGTTCCTTGGGTGACAGTGGTGGAGTCTCTGGTCCAAGTGACAGTGGTAGCAGGTCCACCAGTGGAGACACAGGTGAGGGTGAACTCAGGACTGATTCCACTGAGGTCAGAGTCAACCGTCAGTACCACATCTTCAGGTATGGAGACAGAACCTACCAAAATGAATGGTCTCGTGAATATTTTAGTGGTTTAACAGTATACATACATAACCAGATAAAAATGTTAACCTCAAGCTGCAATTCTATCATTTTATCCTGAAAGATGGTATTTACTAAATCAGCACTATATTTTGCCGCAAGCAACACATACCTCCAGTGCCAGTATACAGTCCCATATAGACTGTGTCTCTCACTGAGATGTCAGTATCATCATGGACAGCATTAGTTGGAATATCACAGCGATAGATGCCAGTTGGTGAGGTGGCAGATTTCCTACGACTTAGTTCAACTCTCTGAGCATCACGATGCTCGTAGATATTCAGTATACCAGCAGAGAAGGGCAGTCTAGTTCCATTAGGGAAATACCAGTCTCCACGATGAGAACCCTCAGTACTAGTACAGCATGTTGTCAGGTCAGTGTGACACTCAACACTGTCACCACCATCATAATAGTAATGATCTCCCACTTGACTGAGGTCCACATAGGAATGGTTGGCCAGAGTCTGGCCATGAAAGGAGACATAGGGAAAGGTCTGGCAGTATACTTCTCCCACAGACCAGCAGAACAACATCAGCCATACCAAGTGAATCACAGCCATTGTTCTCTATTCACACAACTTCTGAATAAACTGTAGCAAGAACCGAAAGGTTATCACTACTACACCATCCACCCACATTATGGAGAGGGAAATGAAAAGGTCATCTCTTAGATTACTCCTCCTAACAAGAAACAACCAAGTAATTCAACCTAGCTACATGAAAGAGGATGAAAATGGAATAACATTCATAGACTTTGTCAGGTAATCTCCCTGATATATAACACAGAACAACTATATATGAATGCCAAATTGCAGTTCTAGTGTTTAGTCAAGTTTCAATTTCTCTGATCATTATCTCGACCATAATTCATAATTTATCCGTTTCCCTGGCTGCAGAGTTTTAGTAGTGTGTTTTGCCAAATGTCGGCTGATAGGGAGATTGATGGAAAGCAAAAAGGAGGGGATTATGATTAAAAAAAGATCATCAGAAAGAGGGGATAAAAAAAGATCATCATGTCACCCTCACAATAAGGCAATTGTGACCTAGTTGAATGAATTGTATCATTTTACATTGGTGTTCGTTTATTCATAATAATCAATTGGGATTGTGCTCAGTACGCAGCCTTGAACTTTATGTGTCTCTCTCTTATTTTCTTCTTTCTCCTTGTGAAAGCATTAGCTGTTTAGTTTCGTTGTGTACATCAAATTCCGGTCTAAGCTCCTCAAACTAATCTCACTCACCAATTTCAATGTTGGCTGTCCCTCGTCGGGACAATACTCAACGACAAAATTGTTTTTCATCTGGAAACTTCATCTGGAAACTGAAAACACCTATAAGCTGAGCCACACTTCTTTCGCTGACTCAGCAGGGCGTGGCTACCTTGGTGGAGCCGCCATCTTCATAATATCAGAGGATGCTAATAATTATACGTAACACCACTATCTACACAAGCCACAAGTGCCACAATGATGAAAGCAAACATTACTGTCGCTATTGCACCTGAAACTCCAACTACAGGGAAAGACACAAAGACATTCATTATGCACAAGCTATGGTTTCCAAACCATGCACCTATTAGCAAGCACTACGGAACAGATTTGGATGTGATGAGTAATTTAATCTGATTCCCAAGGAAAACAGCCTTCATTATGTATGTTGGCCTTTTAAATTGCAGATAAATGTTTTCGTACATCGAGAGATGCTTGTAGCTGGCTACACAGTTGCGCAGACTGGTGAATCGTGCTAGGGGGTAGCATGGCTGATAGAATGATACGTGGGGCTTAAAGTATGCATGTGCCATTATACTCATTGCTAGTACAGCGAATAATTAGCAGCAGGTAAATATAAATGGCTGATGTTCATCTGGTACTATATAGGAGCATATACTTTAATATAACTTGTAATTTCCCCCCAGAAATTCTGATGATCCTTTTGTTTCTATCCTCAGACAGTGTTTGAAGGTTGGTGCTACATAATTATAGAGAGTTTCTTGTGTATTCTAATCTTCCTAGAGCAAAGGGGCAGTGGAAACAGTGAGTTCTCACCAGGCAGTTCTAGGAGACATGGTAGCTAAGTGCATCATGTGATAACAGGTATGAGAGGCATCTGCCTGAATCATCTCTTACACTATGAATGTGTTAAATTTGTTAGGACATGTCCCTCCCCTGAAAATGAGAGACATTGCACAATACCTGTTCGAGAAGAGGCCATTGCTTCAGCTACCCAAACATGCGACCGTAAGACTAGTATATGCACTAAAATCTAATCCTGTTATAGAGACTGGGATATAGAAACTGTGCTCCTAAATGCTGGTGTCGCAGCACAGCAAAAGAGGAGAAGTAAATCCAGTGTTGCTCAGTCTCGATTGCTCCATTCTACTGAAGGTAGATTATTGCTTTACTGCATGCTATCGGATTTTCCCCTTATTAATAGCTACCTCTAATACACCAGGCAGTTGTTCTAGTCAGGTTCAGTACTGCCACTACAGAAGACACTCAGAGAGTAAGTTGGATAGCCAACCTACAACGTACGATGTATAGTAAAATGAATTATTATCATGTCACAGTGGGTAATGAAGTAGTGGTAAATGCTGGGACTGTGGCTCAGCGAAGGAGACCACACAGGTGTCTGTCTGCATCCCATGTGCCACTGGAATTCTCGAGGACTAAGCAGTTTTGTTGATCTGCTAAATTCCAACATCAATGAAGATCGTATAATCTAACTATAAGCCCACCCATGTAGTCATGAATCCCACTGTGAATTCTTAGATATGCATAAACAATAGATAGGTGCAGTCCCTGGGTAACTCCCTTTGTAATACGAACTAATCTTTCCTCTAGGACAAGTGTCTTGGCTAGCTTATATAGGGTGAAGGCTATGAGTAAAGTCAAGGTGTGTTCGTGAAGTGGAGGCTAGCTGTAGTGTTATATGTGACCCAAGAGGGAAATGGTGGTTTATGGATTTAATATAGATGCATGGTGCTTAGATACACTGCTATGTGAAAGTATGTAAATGATTATGTTCATACGGTCTAATGGTTCTAATATTGACACACACCAGTGTAAGTTGCACAATGAATATATGCCAGCAGATTCAGGACCTGTTTGAAAAATGTATTTACAGAGAACCATATGCACAGCTAGCTAGCTACACACACCTGCTGTAGTAGTGAGTCAAGATAACTCCGGTCCCTTCTGTGGGAATATCTTCCCCAACCGATTATTCATTACATCGGAATGTCATCCGTAATTTTTTTCCCTCTGAGTGCTTGCTCATAGGTGTATGCAACATTAGGTTTGGAAAGCAGCTAGAGTTGGTATGTCTGTGTATCTTTCCCTGTAGTTGGAGTTTCAGGGTCAGTAGCAACAGTAATGTTAGCTTTCGTCATTGTGGCAATTGTTGCTTGGATCTATCGTACGTTAGCTAAGTGCAATCTGTCAATTATAATAACGACTGTCCTTATTCGACAGGTAAAAATAGAAACAAAGGTAAGAGTAAATCAACATGGCACTTATTTCTCTGACCATGTTTTATGACTAGATGTTTCAGATGAGCACAACAAAAAGTGTCATGGTAACAATCAACTAATGTAAAATGTTAAATTTCACAACCATGCTTCCATCAGTGTATGAAGAGGTAGTTACAGCTAATCCGGCTGTACACCACAATCCAGCATATGAAAACCCAATGAGGATGAGGCTTGAAGAAAACCCAGCCTATGCCTCCACTCACTACTACAGCAGGTGTGTGTAGCTAGCTGTGCATATGATTCTCTGTAAAATTAATACCTTTTTCAAACAGGTCCTGAATCTGCTGGCATGTATCGTGCAAATTACACTGGTGTGTGTCAATATTTAGAACCATTAGACCATATGAACACAATCATTTACACACTTTCACATAGCAGCGTATCTAAGCACCATGTCTTTATTAAAAATTCATAAACCACCATTTCCTCCTGTGTGTCACATAGCTACTAATCATTATCACTACAGCTAGCCTCCACTTCACGAACACACCTTGACCCTAGCAATACTATGCAAGGAAGCATAAGGAGTTAAGTTAGACATTGTACTTGTAGCTATGGAGGGGTCGAGGGGTACACACTGACGAAGGCATGTGGATCCTGCTCCCACCACACTCACTCCAAACCTCATGTCTGTGTACCTCATGTTATAGACATCAATACCGTCCCATCCAGTGTTAATCACTGTAGTGTTGCGTATGTGTGTACTTTAGCATTGTCGAACTCTATGCCATTCCATCGAGAATTCTCGATAGTGCTCTGGACTATTGCAGTTTGCTCTGTGTGGCTGAATTCTATTCCATCCTTGCCAGTGTTGCTAACAGCTGTGTAGTCTCAGTGGAGTCTCCACTGCTTTGAGAGCTTCAATTCCACTCCATCTTGTGTACTTTACATGTGTGTGTTCAATCAGTGTGTAATTTGAATTTCTCACATCTATTCCATGCCCACGTGTGTCATTGATGCTGGTGCAGTACACCACAGTACGATTGGCTTGCTGCAGTTGGATTCCATCTCCTTTTGTACCATTGATATTTGTGTTAAGTGTAAGTTGTGTTTTAAACAAGTCAAGTCCATTTCCTCTAATATTGTGAAAACGATTGTTAGATAGGGTGGTGTTGTGAGCGTTTTGTATACTTACTCCGGTTGATAAAGTGTTCTCCACTTTGCAGTAAGAGAGGTTTGTATCAATAGTGTTGGTCAAAATAATTGCAGTTCTAGGACCATCAACTACTACCTGATGGACAGTAGTATTCTCTGTCTGGTCAAGGGTTAAACTAGTGTCATCTAATGTAATTCCAGCAATCTAAATATTTGCAGTATTGATAAGCTTCAGACGATAAAGTGAGCTTACAGCTCTAATCTGCACTTGGATGTTGGACTTTCTGTTAGTGTTGCCTTCGATTGTTATGCACCTTACATTTTGTGCAACAAAAGACCTGGTAGCTAATGACGTGTACTCCAGGGAGAAGTTTAAAGACTGTGTTGGAGACGATGTAGGTACTGGAGCTGGTAATATACTGGTCCAGAGTCTGGCAGGGCTGTCCGGGACAGGAGATAGCTACCAGCAGGGAGTGGAGTCACATAGTTGACTTGTTGGGAGCAAGTGTCAACATCATCACTTGTGTCATCACCGGATTCTGGGACTTGTGGAGTATAAGAAGTTCGTCCTTGTTAACCCTCGGCGCGCATGCGCAGCGAGGGTTACAGTAGTCGTTCTGTCTATCTGTCTGTCCGTCCGTCTGTCCGCGCGAGTTCTAGCACTACAGGCTACGAGGCGGCCAATGAGTGGCACCAACGGGTTGTGAACGACTAGAAGATTGATATTAACGTGGTGATTTCCCCGAAACGACTGCGTTCCAGAGATATGGCGTGAAAACAAGCGAAAAAGCCAACGCGCGGTCGATCGCGCACGCGCCCTCTCCTGCAGGCTATATAGCGCGCACGCGTCATGTCAATTAATCGCCGGAGCATGCGCTACGCCACGTTGGTTGTATATACGATCCACTCAGTTTTGATCTCTGTTCCCTATGGATAAACGATAAACATGCTGAGCAAGGTATGTTCGCAAAATAGTTCAAGTGGCGAGCAGTTTGTGGTTGCGGCCTTGCCTTCCCATCTATACAACGTCTGGCGAGAGCATTGAAACACAGAAGAGCAGATAGATTGAATAAAGCAAATATGATAGCCTCTGAAACACATGAGCTATTGCTCTAACCGCTAATGCAACTATCTACCCTGTGTTACGGTGGGACTCGTGTTACTGGCTCCGTCGATGACACAAGGCCCAGCATACAGCGATGCTACAACTCGCTAGTTTACCGCCGAGGGTTTGCACTTTAGTGCTTTTCATTGTTACAGCAACAGTTCAGTTGGGTGGTGTTTCAACAGTACAGGGCCCGTCTGCACCACGACAATCCAGAAGTCTCCAGCCTACATTTGTGATGTTAGTGGCAACCACTCTAACTTGGTAGCATAATAGAGTTTTATACCATCCCATCCTGTCTGGTTCACAACTGCGCAGTTGACTGTGGTTTGGGAAGAATCACCTATCCGCATCCCATGCCAATTTGTGTTCTTAGCTGTAGAGCAAGACACGACTATATGTTAGCTATATTCCCTTAGTTTACAGCAAAAAATCTGCCTCCAAAGCGTCATTGATGCCACTGCTACAGGTGAAGCATAACTAGATAATTATAAGAGAGAGAGTCTCCCTAAGTTGTGTGACATGTTTCTGGTGTGAACACTGATGTATAGAAGAGATTGAACTCACGTGCTTATCGCGCGGTGCAACCGCATTTTTTGTGGGTATGACGAGCTTGGGCATTTAACGGTAGTCGATTGTAGCTACTCGCCGCGGGCGGGCGTCGCTAGTATGAGCCGGTCATGGCTACACTGTACAACTACTAGCATAAACGCCGGCACGCAACACAACAGAAAACGATGATTTACCTGTACTAAAGCAGTTCTGCCTCAGACAACCTGCTATTAGCGAGTGGGTACAGCTGCTGCTAGCGAGCTTGTGCATAATGAATGTTTTTGTATCTTTCCCTGTAGTTGGAGTTTCAGGTGCAATAGCGACAGTAATGTTTGCTTTCGTCATTGTGGCACTTGTGGCTTCTGTACCACTGATACGTATAATTTATAAGCATAAGTTGTATTGAACTAAGTCAAGTCCAATCTCCACCACTGTCACCCAAGGAACCCAGACTGTGTTAAATGACCCAGTGACTGCAAGGTACACCCACACTCTGACTGTGGCTGGGAGACTGGGAGGACTGTACAACTGTACTGTGAGCAAACAATAAGCCATCAGTGGTCTCTCAAACGTTGACAGTGAGAGGTTGGTTGTCTCCACATGCCTTAACTACGTCCTCAATTGCAATGTTCTCTAGCTGCCTCCGCACCTACTAACCTGATGTTTGAGGTTAAAAGTGATGGTACTAGTGTCCTACTGACCTGGACCCCACCTGATCCACTGAGAGACACCACTGGCTACACCATCTCCTACACTGGAGGCAGCAGTGGTAGTGAGCCTGTCAGTGGTGGCTCTACCAACAGCTACACTCTGACTGGTCTTACAAGAGAGGAGATGTATGACATATCAATTGTAGGCACTTCAGAACATTTTTTCAGTGAGAGTGTGGGGTGGGAAACTGTCACTCTAGTTCCTGGTGAGCTCCACCCGTTACAAAAACCTAATTTTCAATAAAATGTATACTTCCAGATCTCCCATCTCCCACTAATGTGACAGCAGTCCAGGATGGACCCACTAGTATCACAGTGACCTGGACTCCTCCTTCTCCACTGGGAGATACCACTGGCTACAGGATTTCTTACACTGGCGGCAGTGATGTGGATATTGATGGTGGCTCTACCAACAGCTACACTCTGACTGGTCTCACCAATGGACAGACCTACACCATATCCATTGTAGCTACATCTGAACACCTCTTCACTGATGCCACCACATATGAAATCGCACAAAGTAAGAGAGAGATAGGGTCCTACAGTTCATCTAAATGTAATCCCTTATTCCAGTCCCAGCTCCAGGGCAGGTGTTGGTGTCAGTGAGCTCCATAACAGCCACCTCTGTCTCCCTCTCCTGGAGTGTGTCCAGTGGGAGGGTGGCCAGTTGGGAGGTGGTCTGGAGACCCACTGACAGAGGCACTGAGAGCACCAGTGGTCCTCTGTCTGGCACTACCTACACTATCCACCAGTTGGACCACTCCACTATCTACACACTCACTGTATCAGCCATTAATGTAGCTGGAACCACTGACAGCACTCCCCATACTTTTCTCCACTGGTGGTAAATGAGAGTCTGCTTCATAGTGAAACTATCCTTTTTGTTTGTTTCAGCAAGTGATGTTGGTCAGGCAGAGAGTTCGACAGATAACACTTCTGCCATATTGGTGGAGTCGTAGCTGTGGCGTGTGGTCCTTATAATCGCTACCTCACTGACAGTCATAGTGGTAGTGATCTAGTGCTGAGAAGTCGCAGTGGATACTCTGCAAAAACAAGGCACGAACATACACTCTTACATTAGTATGACATATTATAATTTCCATACCACTGATGGCCTTACTCCAGAGATCCAGACCAGCTCCAGACCACAAGTAACGAGGCCTACGATGTAGTGAGAGGGACTGGAAGGACAGCTGGAGATTATTATGAAGTACCACAAAACCTTCCTCCCCCCGCCACCTCCCAGCCTACTACTACTGCTGCTGGAGACTATGAACCAGTGTGACTGATGACATGGCTTGTGCATAGAGACCTCCCTCGAACATTGTTTTTGCTACATTATGAATGTCAATACTGTTTGTACACCCCAACAGAAACATTTGTTTTTTTTGGGCAGTTATGTTTACTTTCGTGGGCATCGTTTCATCTCCTAATATGTGCATTGTAACCCACCAGCAAAGCGTGTAATAGATCATACGCTTGCGCGTTTGCAAAACATTAATCGACACAATGTACCATGGTGTACCATCTACTTATGTTGAGTCTCCTCTGGTCTCTGGTGAAGGTCCACTCTCAGAGCTTTCCCTGTCTCTCCTCCATGGGCCAGACTCTGGCCGACCATTCCTATGTGGACATCAGTGAAGAGGGGAATGATGGCAGTGGTAGTGACAGTGTTCAGTGTATCACTGACCTGGCCACATGTTGTAGTAATTCCCGGTAGTATTTCGATTGTTACTACAGTAAAGTGTGTTTTGTACATGCAGAAGTTGTTACTGCCATGTTCATACCTACAGATAAGCCAGAAGGAGTCAGTTTATCCCCAGTGAATTCCACAGCAGTCAGGATCTCTTGGAGCAGCATTCACCTCTCCACCTCCATGATCTTCACTGTCTATTGCTCCACTATTTATTATGAGACAGTATGATAGGGTTTACCCACCTGGAGTGACTTCTGCTGACATTGTTGTGGAAGATGACATCACTCTTACTGGTATCTACGTTCACAACTTCACTCTCTATTACGTAATTCCAGACGATATCATCCCAAACCAGAATGTAGCAATCTTTACTTTCGGTAAAGGATTTGTTAGTCTTTGGTTTGATTTAGTCACATTGTGTTTTCTCTCTACAGATAAAGGTGTCTTTCAGATTCAGTTTGGGCCATTTTACTACTGCCTTGGCTCGGTACACAATGGAGGTTGATGTGCATATAGCCAAAAACATTGTGCACTGAACTGAGATACAGACCAGCCCAAGCACTGCTGCCTATTCCACCCACACCCACTAAAGGCTGAGGGCAATACCGCACATTATGGTGGACGCATGCTTGTAGGCTGTGTATACTGATGTGTAGGCTTATGCAAACAGAGCTAAGGGGCTAAGATATGGGGCATTTCCTGTGTCCCACATACAGTAATACATGTCATGGAAGTGCATTGGAAAGGCAGATGTCCCCATTGAGGAAGACGACACCATCATGCGTAGCCTTTCTGATCCACCCATGGAAGTTAATGTGGTAGACAGATAAATAAGTGAAAGTACCAACTTGTGCCGGGAGTAAAGTACAGGTGAAAAGTATGAGGTAGAAAGGCAAACAAGTCAACTACACCCAGGACAGCTATTTATTTCCAAGGAAAAAAGAAGAGCTGCCCTAGGTGGGTTTCAAACCCACGACACTCTGCTTTCTACACTCTGCTTTATAGGCGAGTGCTCTACCGAGTACATGTATACTATCAATGTGCTCCAGGGGTAGTTGGTGTGTGTGTGTATATGGAAGTATATATGTACCATCGTCCACTCTTCGGGCTAATCTCTTCTGGGTCTTGTCTCCAACATGTACCGATTCCTTCATAGCTATGGCTGTGGGTCAAATACAGTACAACATGCAGTAAAAGCTGACTCAAAAAAAAGGCTGGAAACCGAAAAAAATGTTGAACAAATATATAAACACACAAAATGGATTGTCAACCAGAGAGAAATAAACTCCTTGCTTCCTGTTTCATTCACATACTCTTCTGTATACACACACACACATCACTGGTATGTAGTTGACTATAGGCAATAGTAGCGAGAGAACTGATTTTAGGGGTTTTGGTTCCCATTGTAAAGAGTGGATTTCAGTGGTATAAAGACTGCTGTTGTTTGTGCAGTTCACAAGTGATCTAGCTGTACAGTACAAGGGTGAATGTTGGTATCTTGTCCTTGCTGCTGTGTCTGACCCTATTGGTCTCATCCACTGGTGCAGCTACTGGCTCTCATCAAGTAAACTATGTGATTCCAACCTCACCTGCTGGTATCCCCTGTCCCAGATGAGGCATTTGAGGGGTGTTTATACAGTGGGAAAGGCTGTTCTGGGCTGGTGGCTGAGTAAAGAACACTGTGTGTGGGAACCACTCTTGTGGTGCCCACTCACGATAGACTAAAACACCTGTGTGGTTGGATTTAATACAGGAAGTATATACCCTATCAGCAGGAATTTGCAGGCTCAGTATAGGGGTGGAATTCAGCATAAAAAGCAAACCAATTCCTGGCATTGTACACTATAGTGTGAAAGCATTAGTTTGTAAAGGATGAACATCACTATCTGTACATTGTGGCTGTGTCTCACCCTATTGGTCTCATCCACTGATGCAGCTACTGGCTCCCAACAAGTCAACTATGTGATTCCAACCTCGCCTGCTGGTATCCCCTGTCCCGGACAGCCCTGCGGGACTCTGGACCAGTATATTACCAGCTCCAGTACCTACATCATCTCCAACAGAGTCTTCAAACTTCTCCCTGGAATACACGTCATCACCAGGTCTTTTGTCGCACGAGACATTGAGTGCATCACCATTGAGGGCGACACTTGTGGAAAGTCAAACTCTCGAGTACAAATCAGTGGATATTCTCTGCAGTTTATCAACACTATTCATGTTTACATTATTGGAATAAAACTGATTGATGTAGGCATATCCCTTGAAGGCACAGAAAATGTCACTCTTTCTCAGGTGGTTGTTGATGGCCCCAGAACTGCAGTTAGTTTGCTTAACACCATAGATACCAACATATCCTGCTGCAGCTTGAAGAATACCGGCTGGACAGCGTTGACTCTGCGAAACACACATAATACCAGCATATGTAACACCACTGTGAATAACACCGGATGGAACGGATTCGACTTCTTCAACACATCAAAAACTGGAATATTGCACACCTTCATCAATAGCACTGGGTGGAATGGAATTGAACTACGACAGACAAATTCTACATTGATATCATGTTCTGTTGTAAACAGCACAGGTTGGAACGGAATTGAAATACGACAGGCAAATTTTACTGTGATTTCTTGCTCGACTGTAAACAGCACAGGATGGAATGGAATCGACATTTTCAATTCTTCCCAAACCACAGTTAATTGCTCACTAGTGAACGAGACAGGTTGGAGTGGTATAGAGATCCGCTACGGTACCCAGGCTAGAGTGATTGGAACAAACATCACAAATGCAGGCTGGAGCAGGCTGGATTGCAGGTATACAGATATGCCCTGTACTGTTGAAACACCGCCAAACATGAACTGTAGCTGTAACAATGAGGACATGTGTAGCTCAGCACCACTAAACTTATTAACTCTACAATCCCCAGAATGCGGTAATGAAACAATTAGTGATGACATAGTGACCTGCTCGAAACAAGTCAACTTTACGACTCCAACCTCGTCAGTGTATGAGAGATCCCAAAGCTCAACATATCCAACACCTATGATGTCTGTGATTCAAGTAACTCCGGTCCCTTCTGTGGGAATATCTTCCCCAATCAATTATTCATCACATCGAAATGTCATCCGTAAGTATTATTTCTCTGAGTGCTTGCTCATAGGTGTATGCAACATTAGGTTTGGAAAGCAGCTAGAGTTGGTATGTCTGTGTATCTTTCCCTGTAGTTGGAGTTTCAGGGTCAGTAGCAACAGTAATGTTGGCTTTCATCATTGTGGCAATTGTTGCTTGGATCTATCGTATGTTATCTAAGCGCAATCTGTCAATTATAATAACGACTGTCCTTATTTTACAGGTAAAAATAGAAACAAAGGTAAGAGTAAATCGACATGGCACTTATTTCTCTGACCATGTTTTATGACTAGATATTTCAGATGAGCACAACAAAAAGTGTCATGGTAACAATCAACTAATGTAAAATGTTATATTCACCACCATACTGCCCTCAGTGTATGAAGCTAATCCGGCTCTACACCACAATGAAAACCCAATGAGGATGAGGCTTGAAGAAAACCCCGCTATGTCTCCACTCACTCTACAGAGGGTGTGTAGCTAGCTGTGCTATGATTCTCTGTAAATACATTTTCAAAACGGTCCTGAATGCTGCTGGCATATTTAATGGTCATATACACTGGTGTGTGGCCATAGACCATTAGACTGTATGATTTACATACTTTCATAGCAGTGTATCTAAGCACCATGTCTTTATTAAAATTCATAAACCACCACTTTCGCCTCTACGTCACAGAGCGACTAATAACAGCACAACAGCTCAGCCTCCGCTGCACGACACGTACCTTGACTTACTCACAGCCTTAACCTAGCAATGCTATGCAAGCAGAAGCATATGCAACATGCTCCTAGAATCACATTACCAGAGAGACATCAGCACAATAAAAAATCTTTGACCAGCTGCAAGTATGCGTGTGTAGTAGCAATGAGTTACTGGCCCATGCATGCTAAATCAAGCCCCACGTTACATTCTATCAGTCATGCTACTCCCTAGCATGATTCACCAGTCTGCACACCTGATGTGTAGCCAGCTACAAGCATCTCTCAGTGTGTACGAAAACATTTATCTGCAATTTTCTGAAGAGCCACTTTGTACAATAACAATCACCATGCTTGTGTAAATTGATGAAAGCTGTTTTGCTATAGACAATACTGCACACACAACCACAGACGGGACAAATGACTACCTCTACAGGCTCACTCCTCATTCACTCCCATAGAACAACACGCAGAGTCCATGGTCACATGCCAGGTCAACAGTTCCTTCAGGAACCCTTATCGTGACACCGTAGTCTTGAAGATAGTCAATCTCCTACTTCCTTAGGTTTGTGTGCTGTGCTAGGACATCATAGTGGGTATTCTAATGCCGTCATACATATTATTCTCCAGGGCATGTTTTTTGTGGGGGAGGAAACAAAAGAGACCCTTCCTCTCAAAACAATCGGCCGGAGGAATGAGTGTTAGACCTACTGCCATTATTGTCGGATGCTCTCCATGCATGTTACATGACGTAACTATTAGGTACACGCGGACTAACTAACGCCTGTGGCGTTTGTACCACTCAGGGCGCGCTAGGCGCAGCGAGGGTGAACTGTAGTTGTGACGGTCTGTGTCTCGCTTACTCCTCAATCTCACTACTCGGGTGTTTGTGTTCGTCTCACATAGGGATACGACCTACTTACGGGCAATGTAGTCAGAAATCTATATCGACGATTTTCTCTGAAACTGCTGTCCTGTTTGCACAGCAAGAGTCGCGAAAAAGCCATAGCTATGCAACGTACACAACGACACGTCGGGATGGTTACCACAGTCGGATCGATCCGACTGTGTCGCTGCGTACATCGAGGCACAGACGATGCACCGCAGGGCGTGTATCGGCCTCCGCATAGTCTATCTATGTAGTGTAGTTGTTAGCCCGCGTCAGACTCTGCGGATTAAACTCCAACCCAGCACCAGCAAATAGTGGTACTGCGCATATATAGCGTTTACTCGCGTTTTCGCACTCACCTGGATGCGCCGGTGGTTTTGCACTCAGTGCGTTTGCATTGCACATGCGTTGATTCGCACATGAATGCATGATGTCTACCTTTATGGAACATCATGCATTCATCTAACAAATTGATGGCACGACCTCGTTACTTTATGTAAGTGTACCTAAAGTAACTACGTGCAAGTATCATCAGTAATTTCTATTATGTCTGTCAGTGCAATCGATTCAACGAACTGTGCTCTTTAAGGATTGTACGTCATACATTGTACTCTGTATGGAGGGGTTCGAGTGGGTACAAGAAAAAAACACACTGCGAAGGCAACTTTGGATCACTGCTCCCACCACACTCACTCCCAGACCTTCAGTGTCTTGGACTTCATGTGTACAAGTGCATCGAATATCCCGTCCCAGCAAGAGTTATCACAGGATAGGTTGCGTAGGTGTTTACTTTTACCATGGTCACGAACTCTATGCATTCCATCTGAGATTCTCGATAAGCGCTGGGACTGATTAGCAGTTTGGCTCTGTTGCTAACTTCTATTTCCATCTCTGCCAGTGTTTGGCTAACAGCTGTGTCCATCAGTGTAGTCCTTCATCTGCAATCGGAGCTTCAATTCCACCCCTCTTGTGTAGTTTACATCCTGTGTGTTTCAATCAGTGTACCTGTGTCTAGTTTTAAATTCTACCACCCCTATCATACGGAGCTCTTACTTTCTTTCTTGAAAAGAAGGGCTGGCCTGGGGTATTTGACTTTGTTTGCCATTGCCTTTCTGTGCCGATTCCATTACCTCATTGTTTTACAGATGCCGCATTTAGAATGGTCTATCATTGATGCGTGGTGCACGTACTATTACTCTATGCATGGCTGGCTACAGTGTGATTCATCTCCTTTCTGGTACCCGTTGATGGTTTTGTTTTGTAGAGTTATTCGAGTAACTTTTATTATGTCACAGACTCAAGTCCATTTCCTCTGATATTGTGGAGATGATTGTGGATGTCACATAGGTTTGACTTGGTGCGAACAAGCTCCTAGCGGCTCCAGTGGACTTGAATCAAGATATAGGGAGTGAAGACAAAGGATGCTCATCCTTCAATAAATTAATGCTTGCACACTATAAATGTACAATGGGAATTGTTCAGGCTACGTTTTATCATGGAGATTCACCACCTATTGTGTTGTTTCTTCTGTGGTATTTGAAAACACTCATTCCATTTTCATTCATCGCTGTCTTTACACATGTGGGTGGAAAGATTGAATTGTAAGGATTAATCAATACCTTGTTTTGCTGTTGTTCTTACTTGTTAGGCAAGTATCAGACAGATGACAGACACGATAAATGATCTTTCCCCTCTCCATCAATCTGGTGCGGACATGGACGTGTACGTAGTGATATAACCCTTCCGGCTCTTGACAGTTTATTCAATACAGCTGTGATGTGAACGACGAACTTGCCTGGTTGAATTCACTTGCCTATGGCCATGATGTGTTCTGCTGGTCTGTGGGATAAGTATACTACTGCCACCTTTCCCTATTCTCCTTTCATGGCCCAGACATCTGAGCCAACCATTCCTATTGTGAGAACCTCAGTCAAGTGGGAGATCATTCTAGTTATGGGGTTGCTGACAGTGTTTGTTGGCGTACTGACCCTGACAACATGCCTGTATCTACTATTGAACGGTCCTCTGCGTGCCGAGACTGGTTATTTTCCCTAAGGGACCTAGCTGCCCTTCTCGCATGTGTCTACCACTGTTCGATAAAATCTCTCGAGCAGCTGATGCTCCAGAGAGGTGAACTACGTCCGTATAACTATGCCACATCACCTCACTCGCGCCATCTATCTCCTGTGATATTCCAACTAATCGCTTTCCATAAGATATTGACATGTCGGTGAGACGTGACCAGTCTATATGGGGACTATATCTGGCACTGAGTATGTTACAAATAATGTGTCCTAAGGTATAT
>CASHTH010003839.1:0-18305 GCA_030341885.1 Geodia barretti | reverse complement strand
TGATGTGCCTCGCCTCTCAAAGATGTTAATGTCCTAACACAGAAATATTTTCCCTTTACATGGCCCATGCCAGAACTAAAGTAATGCTTTATTCAATTATTGCT
This sequence comes from Geodia barretti, assembly GCA_030341885.1. Lineage (NCBI taxonomy): Eukaryota > Metazoa > Porifera > Demospongiae > Tetractinellida > Geodiidae > Geodia > Geodia barretti. The sequence goes on along the minus strand of CASHTH010003839.1, from coordinate 18,201 downwards.
TGTGTATCTTATCTTCCCCTGCTGGCTCGCCCGCTGAACACTGCTGTCGTGCCAAAATAGCTGAAGACTAACCAGCAAGAAACAGACACCTCAGACGCCCCTACCCCCCCCCACCTACACACTGGGTACGGGCTATACTTTAGCTGAAAGCAATTGTGGGGTGCTATGACGTGGAGCTACATGAACGTTAGCTAGCAGCTTACCTGCTCAACTATACCACATGAGACTCGAAACAACCTAGTCCTAAACCACACTTCGCGTGTTGTCCAGCTGAGTTCAGATTGAAATTACGTCTTTATAGTACTGTACACATGCAGCATTATTCTGTGAACCTCAACTGACAAAAAAGGGGGCGAAACGGGGACTTAAATCATGTGATCGACCCCACCTCTTTTCATGTATCACGGTCGATACCCTGAGTGGCTTCTGTCTGCTCCCTGAGTATTGTTATTATGTATCTGCTGTAATACAGTAATTGGCTATCCATATTAAGATGCAGTCTTTTTAACTTATAATAGTTGTGGGTGGAGATCGCATTCTTCAAGAGTGTCTATGAAGACATTGGAAATTGCAGGTAAGTGTGTAACCCTTACATGAATGTGTTCACAGTAGGTTTTTGTACAGCGTTCCATGACGATTACATGTTTCCATGACGACCGCATTTTGTTTGAAAAAGCCTCTGGCAATTCTCTTTAAAACTACTTCTTCACCACATACTCCTCAAACTTGCTAACTGTATGACGCATGGAGGCGAAAATCGGTGCGCATGTGTATTGCATCGTTTCCATGACGACCACAACAACAAATAGCCTCAGGCACTTATTACTTCTTCACTCCTCAAACTCGCTAACGGTATACACACATGCAGATGAACTTGTACACGCATGTGTGAACATCGTTTCTTCCATGACGACCAACAACCACAAATAGCTGAGGCACTTTCTTAAAATTACCTTCTTTACTCATCAAACTCGCTAACTATAGCACACATGGAGATGAAACTTGGTGCGCATGTGTATATATAACATCGTTTCTATGACAACCACAACAACAAATATCCTCAGGCACTTTTCTTTAAAATTACTTCTTCACTCCTCAAACTTGCTAACGGCAGCACATAATTATGTGGTGAATGCATATCATTTCCATGACGACAACAGGCCTTTATTCTCTATTATTAATTTTTATTGGGGCTTGCCCCTCCACATAATACCTAGTTGTATATTAAAATGAGTGGAGACAAGTAAATTATCCTCCAAATTTCAATAAGAGCCATATAGGGATGGTATGATAGGGATGTGATACATGAAGCATGGTTAATGAACAGATTTGAGTACGCTGACACCCCCAACCCCATCACACAATCCCTATATTGTTGCCTAGGTGAAGTATTAAACATTCGCCATTACAATACTCAGAACTTACAATACACTACTGAGTAACCAACACCCTTATAGAGCCCAATTGGAAGGAATGTGGCAGTATAAATGTTACTAAAAACAACGGGGAGATGGTGAAGGAATGCTTGCTTTTTAGTAACCTTTAGCCCCTATAAGAGTAGCACACAAGGCAGCAATATAGGGATTGTGTGATGGGGTTGGGGGTGTCAGCGTACTCAAATATGTTCATTAACCATGCTTGTAGTAGAAGCACAATGGAATAGCATAGCATCTCTAAGCCAAAACCATGTTTCCCCAGTAACCAGTTAAAGAAATGTCGTCGCTAAGGTCTCTCCAAACTATATTTTAGAATTTTAGTTGATGACACATCGATGTTGTTAAAAAGGCGTAGTTTGTGTGCTATTTCACACTGCCTTAGCTCTCGATGCGCGATCTAGCCAGCCAGAGAACTCTTGTCCATTCGACGGCATTTGCTGCACTCTTTGCTGCCTAACAGAGGCTGGACTTCTTTCGTGGTTCAAGGGTCCAAGTTCTTAATAGGCTAGGTTTGTGCAGATACGGTCATTGTGCTCGCTCCCACTCGCCAAAAATGCCCTGCATGTGAAGTGTTTCGTCTGTACTGCCCGCTTTGTGCAAGGGGTCCGATGGCACCTCGGCGACATAGGCGTAGTAAAATTCAGGCCATTTTTTGTGCCACCCCTCAAAACCAATACCAGTCTGTAGCATAGGCTATGTTTGTGTTAATGGCTTTTACACGTAGGTACGAGTAGTGGAATGTGTCCATCTTTCGCAGAGGATCCTGACATACATACACGTGGTGAGCAAACATGTCTTCCAGGGTGCTGTCAGTCAGCGTGAATATGAAGTGCAGGGACATAGAAGAGCCTGTTACAGGCCTGCAAACTCAATCCCTATATTGTTGCCTGGTGTGCCACTCCATTTGTTACTCAGTACTGACTTTTTCATTTCATGCTAGACTATTGCGCAATGTTGTCACCTAGGCAACAATATAGGGATTGTGTGATTTGGGTTGGGGGTGTCAGCGTGCTCAAATCTGTTCATTAACCATGCTTCATGTATCCCATCCCTATCTTGTCTCCCTTTCTTTTTATACCATCCCTTATGCCTCTTTTTTTAAATAAGCAGGATTTACTTCTCTCCACTTATTTTTTTATATGCTACACGTATATATAATATCTGTGAAAAGGGGCAACCCCCTATAAAAAATTAATAATAGTGAAAAATGCCTGTTGTCGTCATGGAAGTGATGTAATACACATGCGTACAAAGTTTCACCTCCTTGTGTACTGCCGATAGCAAGTTTGAGGAGTGAAGAAGTAAATGGCTGAGGCTATTTTGTTGATGTTCAAATAATGTGTGGGTGTCATGCTATGTCATACACATTCTGACCTAGTTTCATCTCCACGAGTGCTACCATTAGCAAGTTTGTGGAGTGAAAAAGTAGTTTTAAAGAAAAGTGCCTGAGGCTATTTGTTGTTGTGGTCGTCATGGAAACGATGTAATACACATGCGCACCAAATTTCATCGCCATGCCCGCTACAGTTAGCGAGTTTGAGGAGTGAAGAAGTAGTTTTAAAGAGAATTGCCTGAGGCTTTTTCAAACAAAATGCGGTCGTCATGGAAGCATGTAATCGTCATGGAAATGATATAATAGGCATACTTACCAAGTTTCATCTCTATGTGAGCTACCATTGGAGAGTTTGAGGAGTGAAGAAGTTAATTTAAAGAAAAGTGCCTGAGGCTATTTCTTGTTGTTTACAAAAATGTATTGTTGTAATTTTGATGTTGGTGATTGAATACATTATGTCTACAAAGTTCCGTTCACATAGCTCCTACCATTTGTGAGTTTTACTGACACATATGATCCCTTTATAATGTATTGCCTGGGGCTATTTGTTGTTGTTTACAAAGAAATAAGTATGACCAGTCTCTTCGGGTGACGGATATCTACATTCTTACAAATTTTCATTACTATATGTTGTTTCGTTTTTGAGTTATGGGTGTTGAATCTGAAGAAGAAGGAGAAGGAGAAGAAGAAGATGAACAAAACTCCCTATCATAGCTCCATACATCTATGATGTTAGGTACCATGCCCATCCCTATATACTAGGTACTACCGTACTTAGTGGTAATGCTAGGTACCATGCTCATCCCTATAATATAGGTTAGATGCTGAGTCCAGGAAACTACGCGAATTAGATAGCTGCGGGGGCCCTGAGCTGTCGATGTTCGAGCGCAGCGAGGACACTACTAAAGGGCCCCCAAGGCGCTCTAATGCGCGTAGTTTCCATGACGAGGCGTCTACCCGGTTTAGAGCTATTGTAACGCGTTCATTCAAACCAAACGCGCGTTGGAGAAATGGCGACAGGCTTCGATATTTTCGGAGCGACTATCCGCGACTGGCTTGAAGAACCAGACAACGATGAGGCTGAGCCTGTGCCTCTTCTCCTAGCAGCGAGTGACGACTACACACACAAGTCCCCGTCCAACGGCCAAGTTGCCGGCCACTCCCACTCCTGCTTTGCTCCTACAAAGAGCGATGGCAACGCATGGCTAAACGCGTGTTGGAGAAATGGCGACAGGCTTCGATATCTTCGGAGAGACGTGAGCTGCTCTTGCCACTTTCAACTTCAGAGAGTGGTTAGTCTGATCTCAGCAAACTAAAACGGTGAAGCACGCGTGCACAAACACGAGAATTAGAGTCCGGCTGACCGGACTCTGCGCGAATTAGTGTCCGCTCACCAACCAATCAGATTGCGCAATTTAAACTACTTAGCTCTAAATCTGAATAAGAAGAAGGCGAAGAAGAAGAAGAAGGGATCGTAGGGATGGGATACATGAAGCATGGTGAATGACAGCGTGCTGAACAGATTTCAGCACGCTGACACCACCAACCCCATCGCACAATAAGAAGAAGAAGGAGAAGGAGAAGAAGAAGATGAACAAAACTCCCTATCATAGCCCCATACATCTATAATGCTAGGTACCATGCTCATCTCTATAATTATCACTAAGTACGGTAGTACTAACAAGTATATTTAAAGTATATTTTTTAAAATCCTGCGAATTTAAAAAGAGGCATATAGGTATCGTATAAAAAGAAAGGGAGACAAGGTAGGGATGGGATACATGAAGCATGGTGAATGACAGATTTCATCACACATTGTTGCCTTGTGTCAAAAAGTAAGCATTCTTTCACTGTCCCCGTTGTTTTTGGCAACATTTCTACTTCATATACTGCCGCAGTCCCTTTAATTAAACTCCACTTGGACTCCATAATGGTGTTGGTTACTCAGTAGCATGACTTTTTGAGAACTGTAATAGTGAATGTTTAATACTTCACCTAGGCAACAATATAGGGATTGTGTGATGGGGTTGGGGGTGTCAGCGTGCTGAAATCTGTTCATTAACCATGCTTCGTGTATCCCATCCCTATCTTGTCTCCCTTCCTTTCTGTACGATCCCTATATGCCTCTTTTTAAATTCGCAGGATTTTTAATTTACTTGTCTCCACTCATTTTTATATAGTACTACGTATTATCTCTGTAAAATGGGGCAAGCCCCTATGAAAATTAGTAATAGAGAAAATACCCTGTTGTCGTATGGGTACCAAGTTTCATCTCCATGTGTGCTGCCGTTAGCAAGTTTTTGAAGAAAAATGCCTCAGGCTATTTGTTGTTTTGGTCATCATGGAAACAATGTAATATACATGAGCACCAAGTTTCACCTCCATGCGTGCTACAGTTAGCAAGTTTGAGGAGTGAAGAAGTAGTTTTAAAGAAAATTGCCTGAGGCTTTGTCAAACAATATTCTTTCTGTTCAATGAAAAGCACTAAAATGCAAAACCCTCGGCGAACTGCGCATGCGCGATACCGCTAATGGATGGACTGGGCTATTTGCGTTTATTCGCGGTCTCCCGCTAGTAGCTCGCGGAGAGTCTGACACGGGCTAGCTACGGTAGTAGATAGCATGCGGGAGTCGATACACACCCTTCACTGTGGCTTCATGTGCCTCCAAGGTACACAGAGCAAGCGGATCAGGTCGAGGTGAGCCAGCATACTGCGTCGATCGCGTCTAATACACGCATGCGCACCGCTTATTGATGGGTTGGGCCACGCAACGCTGTCCGCGACCCTGCCAGTTTGTCGCTCTCGAACGCAGTCGTTTCAGCAAAATCGCCATTTTATTTTTCTAGCCCATGTTCCGCAGAAGCTGTTGGTATCGCTCATTAGCCGCCTTGTGGCCTGTAGTGCGAGAATAGTCGTAGACAGACACACACACAGACACAGACACAGACACACAGAACGACTACCGTAACCCTCGCTGCACATGCGTGCCGAGCGTTAACCAGCATAACTCAAAAACCGAAATAGATGAAGCCATGAAATTTTGTAGGAATGTACATATCGATGTAACGTCATACTTTTTTTAGTTGTAAACAATGTTGTTTACTGTAAACAACAACGACATTGTACATTATAATGGGCAATACATTATAATGGGCACACTGAGATGTGTCAGTGTAATTCACAATTGGTAAGAGCGAAAGTTTGTATACATAATGTACTCAATAGCCGACATCGATATCACAACAATACATGTTTGTAAGGAGCAACAAATAGCCTTAGGCACTTTTCTTTTACTTCTTCACTTCTCAAACTTTCCAATGGTAGAACACATAGAGATGAAACTTGGTATGTATGCCTATTTTATCATTTCCATGACGATTACGTGTTTCCATGACGACCGTGTATTGTTTGACAAAGCCTCAGGCAATTATCAGTGTACCAGGTTTCATTGTTTGAGGACCAACCATAAGCAAGTTAGAGGCACAAATACCATTTACAAGTTTTTATTGCCTGAGGCTGTTTGTTGTTGTTTACAACCTTGTAATTTCTGTTTCGATGAACTCTCATCATGGTACATCAGTGTACCAATTCATTGTTAGTGGACCAAGTTAGAGGCACAAACACCATTTACAAGTTTTTATTGCCTGAAGCTGTTTGTTGTTGTTAAACTTGTAGTTTCTGTTTCAATGAACTCTCATGGTACATCTGTGTCCCAAGTTTCATTGTTAGAGGACCAACCATAGGCAACTTATAGGCACAAACAGCATTTACAAGTATTTATTGCCAAGCCGTTTGTTGTTGTTTACGTAATTTCATTTTTCGATAAACACCCATCATGGTACAGCAGTGTACCAAGTTTCATTGTTGGAGGACCAACCATAGAGGCACAAACACCATTTTTATTGCCTGAGGCTGTTTGTTGTTTTTACAAACTTGTAATTTCTGTTTAGATGAACGCTTAACATGGTACATCAGTGTACCAAGTTTCATTACCCTCGGCACGCATGCGCAGCGAGGGTACAGTAGTTGGGTCTGTGTGTCTGTTACTCTACATCTCCCCTCTCGGATGTCTGTTCGTCTCACAAACGATGAGACGTACTCAACGGGCAATGAAGGTCAGAAATTATGAGCGGTTTTCTCTGATAAGTGCTCCGTTGCAGAGCTACAGCGCTTCCAGCATTGTACGGCTAATGCATAGTCGGCCATTTTTTATCGCTGCGGAAAATGCACATGCGGTTATATGCTAATTAGAACAAGCTCACCTCGACTGGGCCGCTTGCTCTGTGTATCTTGAAGGCATAAGAAGTCACAACGAAGGGCGTGTATTGACTCCCGCATGCTATCTACTACTGTAGCTAGTCCGTGTCAGACTCTCCGCGAGCTACTAGCGTGGATACCACGAGTAAACGCATACTAAAAGCCCAGCCCATCAATTAGTTGTACCGCGCGTGCGTAGTTCGCTGAGGGTTTGCACTTCAGTGCTTTTCATCGTTATAGGACCATCATAAGCTAGTTATAAGCACAAACACATTTTACAAGTTTTGATTGCCTGAGGCTGTTGGTTGTTGTTTACAAACTTGTAATGTTTACATTTTGTTACTAATGATGGGTTGTATATGTGTACGAAGTTTTATCAGTCTGCTTTACCTAGTTAACACAGTTTAATTGTCTCTATCATAATGTATTGCCTGGGGCTATTTTTTGTTGTTTACATGTAAGCAAAATTGTTTATGAAGAAATAAAAATGCTCTTGCACGACCTGTCCTGGATTCCAATATCTGTGCAAAGTATCATCTCCGTATCTTAAGTGGATTTTGAGATATGCTTGTTGAAACTGAACAACATCAACAAGAAAAGCAACTTTGTAGAATCGATCAAGTACCGATTATGCGATTTAAGCCATTTCTTGGATACATGCTCTTTGTGACGATACCGATCAGTCTGGTGTGTCAAAAGTTGGTCCTGATTGAAGCAGAAAGTGAAACATGAAAATCTCAAATGTATGGGCATAATGCAGGATGACCTGTGTCATCCCTCTATCCCTTTCGGTCACAAAATGTAAATTTACACACTTCCAGAAACGTCAAGAAAACTTGCACATTTGTGAACTCTGACCCGGTATGAGGGCGGTATTGCGGCATTATCTCATAAAAACCACCCACGCATCCTCAGAAGTCGTCGGTCGGCACTTGGATGTGTCGGTTGGAGCTCTTATGTTCCTTTCATCTACCCTTTTAGTACTAAAAGCAACAAGGTCGGGATTGAGTGAGACATGTCATCAATGTCTCAGCAGGATGAAAGGCAGGCACAGAGGCTGCGTTGGTCTGTAAAACGGCAGAAAGAAAGACCGCCACAGCACGCATGCACGGGATGAAAGGGGTGTGTCGATTTGGGCAGAATGACGCATGCGTTCGGGAGAGTTGCTGGAAAACGCCGATCGTGCGCAGAAGCCGAATTCGTGACTGAAAGAGTTGATTAACCTCTGTGACCAGTTGAAGAGAAATGACAGCTGTGGAGTAATCTACGTACGAAATGTCACCTGGACGGGGAAGGGAAGCCTCCGAGATATATTCTACGTCTGAAGGTGTGATGAAAGATGGCCCTAGTTACGATACCTAGGCAAGATTTTATCCATAGAGCCTAGCTTATTAGCCCTAGAAGATTGGTTTTGCCCTAGAGCCTAGACTTGTAGCCCTAGAAGAGGTTTTTTGCCCTAGAGTATTATTTTTTGCCCTACAAACTAGCATTCTAGCCCTAGCCCTAGAGCAATTATTTTGCCCTAGAACATATTTTTTCCCTAGCTACAACAATTTTTGGCTAGGTTTTATTGCCACAGGGCATTTTATTTTCAAAGGCCAACTTCTGGTGTTTTTTCCTATTGTGTTTTTTTGTTGAGGCAAAGTGCTAATATTGCAGAGGTGTTGAGTTTCTTGATTATTTTCTTTGAGTATTGCAATTCTAATGACATTGCCTTGCATTACTGGAGTAGACACTGCTTCCTTGGCATAATTATCAGCATTGCAGGAGTGCATGACTTTGTGGGCAACTTGGAGAAATCTCGATATGTAGATAATCAGTGCATTGAGACTAGTGGTGGAGTGCTAGAGTGTGTTATTAACCCTCGGCGTGCATGCTGCAGCGAGGGTTACAGTAGTCGTTCTGTTTGTCTCTCTGTCCGTCGCACTACAGGCTACAAGGCGGCCAATGAGTGGCACCAACGGGTTGTGAACAATGAGAAGATTGATATTAATGTGGCGATTTTCCTGAAACGACTGCGTTCCAGAGATATGGCGTGAAAACAAGCGAAAAAGCCAACATGTGGTCGATCGCGCGAGTTCTCGCGCTACATGCTACGAGGCGGCCAATGAGTGGCACCAACGGGTTTTGAACGAGAAGATGGATACGAATGTGGCGATTTTCCTGAAACGACTGCGTTCCAGAGATATGGCGTGAGAACAAGCGAAAAAGCCAACGTGCGGTCGATCACGCACCCTCTCCGGCAGGCTACATAGAGCGCACGCGTCATGTCAATTTTTGCTGGAACTTGCGCTACGGCACGTTGGTTGTTCCGTCAGTTTTGATCTCTGTTCTGAATGGATAAACATGCTGAGCCAAGGCATGTCCGCAATGCAGCATAATAGTTCAGGTGGCGAGCAGTTGTGGATGCAGCCATGCCTTCCCATTTATAAAACGTCTGGTGAGAGCATTGAAACACAGAAGAGCGAATAGATTGAATAAGCAAATAATTATGAGAGCCTCTGAAACACCCGAGCAATTGCTCTAACCGCTACCCTGTGTTACAGCGAGACTCGTGTTACTGGCTCCGTCGATGATGCATGGCCCAGCATACAACTCGCTCGTTTAGCGCCGAGGGTTTGCACTTTAGTGCTTTACTAAACATGAAGAGGGATAGGTGCCATCAATACCAAGTCACCGAGACAGTGGGTGTGGTGTCTGCAGAGTGGGGCTGTGCAAGACCACCTGTTTTGCAGTTTCACCAGTTACATGGACTGAAGTGATTACAATTTCGTATGTTTCCTTATCGCTTCAACTCATTCTTTTTATACCATCCCTATATGCCTCTTTTTTTTTATTCGCAGGATTTTTAATGTACTTGTTCACCACTGTCATAGGTTAACCCGCCTTTCGGTCACAAAAATGTTGTAAATTTACACACTTCCAGAAACGTCAAGAAAACTCGCACATTTGTGAATTCTGACCCGGTAAGCGGGCGGTATGGCGGCATTATCTCATAAAAACCACCCATGCATCCTCAGAAGTGGTCGGTCGGCACTTAGATGTGTCGGTTGGAGCTTTGATGTTCCTTTCATCTACCCTTTCTGTACTTTTCTTTAAATTAACTGATTCACTTCTCAAACTTTCCAATGGTTGCACCCATAGAGATGGCTGCGCCTCGGGTATTATCAAAACCTGCTTCGGTTGTCAAAACTTCGAAGACACCGCTTGTAGGTGACTAACCCTTACATAGGCATACGTACCAAGTTTCATCTCTATGCGTGCTACCATTGGAAAGTTTGAGATGTGAATAAGATAATTTAAAGAAAAGTACTGAAAGGGTAGATGAAAGGAACATCAAAGCTCCAACCGACACATCTAAGTGCCGACCGACCACTTCTGAGGATGCATGGGTGGTTTTTACCCGAGGCGCAGCCGAGGGGATTATCCAACCTGCTGAGATTGTCAAAACTGAGAAACCGCTTGTGGTGACTAACTCTTTTAGACCACGATAATTACTATAGCAACCTTCCGCGCCTCAACTTGTGCAATGCACCAGCCTGTGCAGCTGCTGAACGACGCTCGTTCAACTTCTGACGGTCAGTCTGCAGTCTCTTAGTCTTCTATTGTGCACTATGGATGTTGCTCCTGACGGGTGGTGGGACGAGGACGATCTGGAGAGCCGCGAGGTCGTCGTGCCAGCCGACAGCACTTCCACTGAAGACAGCACCAATTCCGCCACTTCTGAACTGAGAAGATTGTATCTTACTACTTGCATCACAGCAGTATGAAGATGAGGCTAGTTCTATGATTCCAGATGCTGTAGAGTCACCGGAAACCTCCGCTTCTGCTAGGTTTGGAGCGCCCGTGACGCTCGAAGGTTGCGTCGAGATCTGCTACAACAGAGCGTGGGGAACTGTCTGTACCTCTGGATTTGCTCAGACGTTGTGTGCTTGATCGACCATTCATTGCGGGCTACTGCAGCAACACGTTTATTTGCAGCTGGAATGGACGAACAGTTTATTATGCTTCAGACCGGTCATCGTAGTGCAACAGACGTGAGATCATACAAGCGCACGACAAGCACACTTAAAAAGCAAACATCCAGTGTTCTAAATGACTGTACGAATGTGAATGTCAGCAATATTGATGCCGATGAGTCATTGCCTAAAAAGGCTAAACTAGATAAGGAGGCAGGGACTATTGTAGATTCTAAGGCCATTTCAAAGGCCGGTCATTGCTTTTATTTCAGTTGTTCATCAAGTATCACACTTAATTTTCATGAGTTTATGTCATTCCATTTCACACTTTCATGAAATGGCCAGGAACTTGTACATATTATATGTAAAATGTCACTGAACTACAAGTGTCTTAGCTCCACTAAGACACCTCAGTCTTAGCTCAACTAAGACACCTAACCACAGCTGTCTGGGTTACTTAGCTGTTTTGAGTACTCATATATAGTAGCTGATAACATCAAATCATGAATTATTAATGAGTGGTCTAATAAATATATCATTTCCATGATTGATTACCTGTTTCCATGACGACCGCATATTGTTCAAAAAGGCAATTTTCTTTCAATTACTTCTTCACTCCTCAAACTTGCTATTGTAGCGGTTAAACTTGGTGCGCATGTGTAGTACATCGTTTCCATGACGATCACAACAACAAATAGCCTCAGGCACTTTTCTTTAAATCACTTCTTCACTCCTCAAACTTGCTAACGGTACCACGCATGGAGATGAAACCTGGTACGCATTGTGTGTAACATCGTTTCCATGACGACTACAACAACAAATAGCCTCAGGCACTTTTCTTTAATATTACTTCTTCACTCCTCAAACTCGCTATCAGTACCACACATGGAGATGAAACTTGGTACACATGTGTGTAACATCGTTTCCATGACGACCACAACAATAAAGAGCCCTCTTTCACTCCTCAAACTTAGTAACGGCAGCACACATGGAGATGAGACATGGTATGCATATCATTTCCATGACGACAACAAGCAATTTTTTGTCTATTAAAATTTTGTATAGATGCTTGCCCCGTTCCACAGAGATATTACGTAGTACTATATAAAAATGAGTGGAGACAAGTAAATTAAAAATCCTGCGAATTAGGCATATAAGAATGGTATAAAATGAAAGGGAAGCTAGATAGGGATGTGATACATGAAGCATGGTTAATGAACAGATTTGAGTACGCTGACACCCCCAACCCATCACACAATCCCTATATTGTTGCCTAGGTGAAGTATTAAACATCACCATTACAATACTCAGAACTTACAATACACTACTGAGTAACCAACACCCTTATAGAGTCCAAGTGGAGTTTAATTAAAGGGAATGTGGCAGTATAAATGTAAAAAGTTTTAAAAAAACAGGGACACAGTGAAAGAATTCTTGCTTTTAGTAACCTTTAATAGTAGCACACCAGGCAACAATATAGGGATTGTGTGATGGGGTTGTGAGTGTCAGCGTACTCAAATCTGTTCATTAACTATGCTTCATGTATCCCATCCCTATCTTGTCTTACTTCCTTTTTAAACCATCTCTTTTTTAAAATTCGCAGGGTTTTTAATTTACTTGTAAGCTCGAGAAACCCAACGTTTGCAGTGCACTCAAGTGCTAATCCGCAGTTCACAGAAGCAAAGACATGGAAGTGATTCTATCCCATGCCACCACGATTGGCACTTGTGTGCACTTCCGAATGGATCTTGCCGACAGGCACTTGAGTGCACTACCGATGTTCATTATGAGTGCACTACTGACGTGCACTTTAGTGCTTCCAGCTGCAAAAGCATCACTACGTCAGCCCAATGCAGCATTTGCAGCAGGGGTATCACTAAGTGCGGTAGTACTTAGTAAAGTATATAGGGATTACACAGGTTGTCCTGCATCATGCCCATACATTTGAGATTTCTTGTTTCACGTTCAGTTTCTATCAGATCCGACTTTTGACACATCAGACTGATCTGTATTGTCGCATAGAGCATGTATCCAGTTTTCTAAATTCTTCGTTCTTGTTCAGTTTCAACAAGCGTATCTCATGAACCAGGTAAGATATGGAGATCAAACTTGCACAAAGATTGGAATCCATGACAGATCGTGCAAGAGCATTTCAATTTGTTTGTAAACAATGGTGTTTAAAAACAACAAAAATAACCCCAGGCAAGATAGAGACAAATAAAGTGTGCTAAATTGGCAGAGCAAATACCCAGAATGATAAAAACTTTTACACACTTGCAACCAATCATTAGTATCAAAATGTAAACATTACAAGTTCATAAACAACAACAACAGCAAAGAGCCTCAGGCTATTAGTCGGTTTACCAACCGCTATGACGCAATCAACCTCTGAATTCTGGACAACGGACTAGCCTCGTGCACCATACGACACTTTCCCAATAGTAATTCACCTATAATGGACAAGTGGGCTGGGCTCTTGTGGGCAGAGCTCAACGGCAGAGGCGTTCCAGCGCAACACACACACGCACAGCAGATACAGATAGTGAAAAAATCACGCTATACTATCCGCGTCTTGTGGCGTTACCGGTAAGGTGCGAGCTCTAACTTAGCCGGTAGTGGAGCAGCCGCTGCTGCGTTAGTAGGGCTTAAAGATACTCACGCCCACCGCACCGCTTGTTCACTGAACTACAGAACAATATAAAGGATTCATGCAATAGCGAAATCTTGACTTTCAACTTGCACGAGAGCTAATTTGTAAGTGGACCTGCATGAGTCGACATTCAGCTGATGACTATCATTTAAAAATTACTGCAAATTTCGAATGCAGGGATGGAATAAAAAATAAGGAGAGACAAGATAGAGATAGGGTATATGCATGTTTAACAAACATGCTGACACTCCCAACCCCAGGACACAATCCCTATAGTGTTGTCTTGCTTGTCACTCTTAAACTCTCGTTAGACTCTATAATGGTGTTTTGGTTACTCAGTAGAATGACACGTAACGTAAGTGAAGTAAATTTCCTGTCTCACGAGTACGTAGAAGTCAGAAGCTTGCCTCAGATTGAAAATATTCATTGTGGGCTGGTGTTGGCATTCTTCTCCTTCTTCTAAATGCGTATAAGTGCATGCTCAAAAAGATGTCAAAGCACTCACACTAACTGTATGATGTGGAACACACTAAATGTATGTATGATGTGGAGCACCGATTTGGTTGCGTGCCTCGTGTAAGGATGGGCGTGTTTTGTCCTGGTGCATTATTCGAGGTATGTCTTGAATGTTTATCTATTGACATGCAGTAAAAAGTGTGGGAGCATAACTCTCAGCTAAAGATCTGGGGACATCGATAATCATCGTTTTGCATTGTTCTGCCGAAACCCCTGGGGAGCGATGGATTTTTACAGGACCAGAAAGTGCTACCCTGCAATTTTCAGATCTAACTCCCCGTATTTTGTAAAGGATGTGCTAATCTGTTGTCCAAAGCTATAAGTTACTATTGCAGCAGATTGCTGAACTGTTATCTTAAGGAACGATTGGGGATGATAGTGATTGCTGTGTGTGTGCACATGACTGAGAGATCACCCCCAAGTATCAAAAAGTGATAATTTCTGCCTCTTCACATGGAGCACTGTAATGTGCTTGTTGTAGTCTACTAAAATTATGGATTCAGTGGCACCTAAAAATTACTGTTGAGCACTTCAGCATAACTTTGAGTTTGTGTATGGAAATGTTCGCATTTTAAACTTTCTCTGGGTATGTATCCATCTACTCTGTCATCTCTCTTTAGCGGAGATGCAAGAAGGAGACACACTTCATGGCTATACTATCAACAGTGTAACAGATGTTCCAGAATTTGATCTTGTTGCAGTTCAGCTAACCCACAATAGAACTGGTGCTAAACACCTCCATCTTGCTAGAGATGATGATAACAATTCTTTTGGGTATGTAAAGTATTGTACCTTTGCATTGTTCAGAGCTACGTAAGTAATTTGAATCGCGCAATCTGATTGGTTCGTAAGCGGACTCTAATTCGCGTAGAGTCCGGAAATAGAGTCCGCCGGATTCTAATTCTCGCGCATGCACACATGTGCTTCACCGCTGAGACTAAGCTACTCTGTCTCCTGGCTACTACTTGCTGAAGTTGAAAGTGGCAAGAGCAGCTCGCGTCTCTCCGAAGATATCTAAGCCTATCGCCACTTCTCCAACTCGCATTTAACCATGCGTTGCCATCGCTCTTTGTAGGAGCAAAGTGGGAGTGGGAGTGGCTGGCAACTTGGCTGTTGGGCGGGGTCGTGTGAGGACTCGTAGTCGTCGCTCGCTGCTAGGAGAAGAGACTCAGGCTCAGCCTCATCGCTGTCTGGTTCTTAAAGCCAGTCACGGATAGTCTCTCCGAAGATATCGAATCCTGACACCATTTCTTGTCATCTAACCTATATATAATCACTTGTTAGGTTATAAGTTGCAGCTAAATGTTCAATCATAAAGTAACCTTTGGCATGTATGCATGGCAGGGTAATAGTATTTTGTTTGGGTACTAGTCTATTATTCAGGCTGTCTGTTTAGGCCTTTAGGCTTTGGGCAGCACACAAACAAATGGCCTTAGTCGTGAATTATTTGATAGCAGCCAAGAAACTCTGTGTCGTTTTGAAAATCTGCACATGACAGAGTTATGTAGAAGAATGTGCTAGTGTGAGGTTCTCTGATGCTAAACAATGAGCATGGAAACCAGAGAGATATTCTCCCAGTTGTTATCCTCCGTAAGGCGTTGGCAAAAAGTCCAACCCAGTTTATGATGTACACATGTCGTAGATTGCGTAATGCGATGCAATTTTTGCTGAGCCACCAATCTCTCTCTCCATACAGAATGTATGACAGAAAAAAGGTACTGAATTAATGTAGCTTCAGAAGTATTTCCTGAAGAAATGAGGTGGAATCCCACCCCCCACTCCATTCTCCCAGCGAAAAATACTATAAGCCTTGCAGCATTCACAGCCTAAGTGTCGTGCCTCAGCTAATAATACAGTACTTTTTAGATCCTTTCTGCAACTCCCTGCAAGATTTCAAGGTTATCTGTCTCCTCTGGCGCTACAAAACTAGGCATTGGAATGACATCTAACGCCAGCACACCTGAATGTTAATTAGAGTTCCTGGTGATTCACGTTTATTCATGTGATCTTGTACACCCTCCTCTAGTGATTTAACAGACGCAGTGTGCAGTGGACACGCGCGCCTGTCAGCAGCACAATATTTTTTTCAATTCTGTTTCGCTTATGGTATATGACAGAGTCGCTTATATAATAATTATAATACATAGGAAGCTTGGGCACACAAAACAAATGACTAGGTTAGCTCGCCCACGCTCAACAACTATGATATTATTACAATGTATCTCTGCAGTGTTGCTTTTCGAACAGTACCAAGAGACAGCAGTGGTGTAGCTCATATTCTGGAACATACAGTTCTCTGTGGTTCACGAAAGTACCCTGTTAGAGATCCATTCTTTAAAATGATGAACCGCTCCATGGCTACTTTTATGAATGCTTTTACAGGTATGTGTTGCTATGTGGTATGCAGATAGTGAATCCTACATACTTAGAGCTTAGCTTTATCACCATTTTTAGAACTAGTGTTGTGAATCAAACTTCTGTGTTCGTGATGCCATCTAGTTACGTACATAATACTCCAGGCTAAGACAGTGAAAGTGCACTCCGGGTCAATTTTATGGGGCATGCTGAACATCAGTCAAACATATGACGTATCAAAATGATCACCAATCTTTGATGATTAATTTGAT
The DNA here is from genome assembly GCA_030341885.1 of Geodia barretti. Lineage (NCBI taxonomy): Eukaryota > Metazoa > Porifera > Demospongiae > Tetractinellida > Geodiidae > Geodia > Geodia barretti. The sequence continues at coordinate 1,422 of CASHTH010003839.1, read as the reverse complement.
CACAGTGATAGGACAGTGATGTCTTATCACTGTTATCAAATTAATCATCAAAGATTGGGGATCATTTTGGTATGTCACATGTTTGACCTGGACTAAAAAGTACATATTATACTGTGTTAGCCTGGAGCACTCACTTGTGAATCTATTGTAATGTATTTCCTGGGGATATTTGTTGTTTTCAATGTTGTTTACAAGCAAAAAAACTATGACCAGTCTCTTCGGGTGATATATCTACATTGTTTCAAAATTTTATTACTGTCTGTTGTTTTGTTTCTGAGTAATGGGTGTTGAATCTGAAGGAGAAGAAGAATGGAAGAAGAAGATGAAAAACTTTCCCTATCATTGCCGAGCGCATTAGCGTGAGGCAACTACTCCGGGTTGTATTCTTGCGATATGCGTACGTACGTACGTCGTCAATTAGTCACGCTTAGGAATGTCAATTAGTCACCAAAAGGAAGTGTAATATCCGTCATTCGTAGGAAGTCTAGCTTTCGCCGTGTGCGCAGATTCGTAGGAAGTCTGGCTTCGCGCGCACGAGCGGCCTCAATCGGACTGTTTACGCATTGGCTGCCAGGCGTGAGGCAAAATATGTGCGTGCGCATTCCTAGTAGCACCATACATATATAGATACTTATGGTACTGCTGCACAAGTTTCAGATCTTAGTGATAGGGATGACACAGGTTGTTCTGCATTATACCCATACATATGAGATTTGTACGTTTTAGTTACAGTTTCAATGTAATCCCACTTCTAACATATAAATCTGTTCCATATCGTCAAAAAAAGCACGTACACGCGTAAGTCACATAATCGGTAATTGATTTATTCAAGAACGTCAGTTTCAAAATCATTCTTGTTGTTGCTGTTCAGTTGAGACAAGCATTTCTAAAAACCAGGTAAGATACAGAAATGAAACTGGTCATACAAGAGCATTTTTTGTGAACAATTTTGTTTAAATGTAAACAACAAATAGCACCAATAAAGTTTACCCAAAGTGATAAAACTTTGTACACATGCAACCAATTACAAGTTTCTAAACATCAACAAAACTTGTAAAATGTGTTTGTGCCTATAAATTACTTGTGGTTGGTCCTCTAGCAATGAAACTTAGTACACTTATGTACCATGATAAAAACAGAAATTACAACAACACAGCCTCAGGAAAAAAACCTTTTAAAAGGTGTTAGTGCCTATAACTTGCTTATAGTGGGTCCTCTGACAATGAAACTTGATGCAAGGAACATGTGAATGACGACAAAACATCTGAGGTGACAGCTTCAGGCCAATAATGTTACTTTTTATTTTATGGGAATTATGCCCCATAATATCTCCTTTTTATTGCACACCATACATGTGAATTGGTAAAAAAGGAAAGTTGACAAGTTCTTCCAATTAGGGATGGTATTAAAAGCAATGTTACA
>CASHTH010003838.1:0-12690 GCA_030341885.1 Geodia barretti | reverse complement strand
ATCTAAACCACCTCTCCCTCAGAATCCGCGTCTTTATACGGGTTAATTTAAGTCCAATTACGTCATATCTTTTTCGTAATCCGAGGCGCGCGGCGCGTTATACAACCGTATTCTCATTGCTTATAGATCGAAACTCTATCCGCGAATGTTACACAATAGTCCCGTTCTTTTCACCGTAATGTGGAGATATGAATTGCAAGAAGCGGCCCTGATTTGCTCCGCCATTGCGTTTATGACTGTAGCATTAGACCGAATGAAGACATCCACTCTGGACTGCTGCTACGTGTTTTTGATGACGATAGCGCGCAATTTACTAAATCAAGATCTGCGCGCGCATACACCCGTGGACGCATCTTTCATAGAAGATGATTGTCTGGGAGCTTCGATGCCAGGAAACCATTCATCAGTCTGTATCGTCGTCCTTCTGGTGCGTGGCCACTTTTCGGCTGAACTACATGCTGCACGAGCTGTAGCCGTCTGTGCTACCACTTGGTGAACGTGCGTCCTGCACAGTGCAGTGGTCTACCTGTACGTACTGCTGTGTGGTGTGTCTTCACGTGAAGTGTGGCCGGCCCTGATAGTCTGGAGTCTACTGTTGCAGTCCACCCATAGCACACTGAGCGGTAAGCATAATATCAAACGAGTACAGCTTGTGGCAATATAGAGAATAGTCATACTGTGTGTAGCCGTGTGATAGTGTGTGATGTGGGTTATAGTGTAACCTATGGTCTGAATTGTCAGGTATCTGTAAAATCCATTGGTACCAGGTATAAATTGACACCAATTGCCTTCATATGTTCTGTCTGATTGTGGATAGTTCGGCTGTAGCGAGTGTGCAGTCACATGTTTGACATAATGTATGGTCTTGGTAAGCTAATGCCCCGTGGTCCACAAAATCAACAGCTCCTCATTGTGAATGGTATGCTAGGTACAAATTTGTGGGTAATTATCATGGGAAAGGACTGCACGATCCCACAAAACTCTCCTATCTAATCCTCATTGAAAAATCCTGGCAACAGGCACGAAACTATCAGCCACACTGCCGCCTACGAGCTGGTCGCATTGGATAGATGATAGTGTCCGCCACTAGTCTAATTCTATGGGATGCCTAGAACCTCGTAACTGACATGGACTACTATAAGACTATAATTGAAGGGGTCAGAGTCAGAGTGGGCCAATCCTCAGTATACAACCTCTTTGCCGTTTTTCCTTCAAATATGTTCTAAATGTCCAAAAACCGGCAAGAGTTGTATAGTGAGGTTGGCCCACTCTGGCTCTGCCCCCTTCAATATAGCACTTAATATATAGTGGGAAACTCACCTTAGCTGCTTACATCATAGCTTATGTGGAGAAGACCTATATATACATTGTGTTAACCTTAGCTACATCCCACTTTATATAGCTATACCCTCACAGAAAGCAACACATTAAAAACTTTACAGATATCTTTCTCTCCGTCCCTAAAAGGTTTTTGCACATAATGGCACTCTGTAGTCGCAGGAGTGGTTGGTAGGGCTGAGCTTCTCTGCTCATTTCCTACTCTTCTCCATCTTTTGCTACAGAAAGGCAACGACCGGTGAACAGGTAGGAGCTCTTTATCAATAAAAACTCTATCATGCGACTCGCCAGCACCGCAGGTGCATTAAAATCTGCTGAGGAAAGTAACATTCTGTGCTAGCCGTTCGTCACTTAATGATGGTTGCTGCTGTTATGATCGTATAGGTGGGGAGTGAAGTCGGCTGGTTCTTCACAGCAATGGTGTCTGTACTGCGTGCTCTGCATTGAGCAAAGAACAAGGCATTACTGCAGTGGCTGTATGCATGGCGTATGATGCCTGTACACTGTGAAGGTATGTCAAACCAGCACAATAGGTATATAAGGACACCTCTGAAATGAGGAGACATCTCTAGGAAGTAAACTATGTTTCTTTCCCTAAGAAAACGTATTTTGCATGCAATTTAACCCTATAGTACACTAATATGGACACTTTCTTCTGTCCCACTGTTGTCTGGATTAGAGGGGTTCCTCTGTAATCAATCCTAAAACTCTCTTTTTCAGATTGACACAGCGGTGTTGTTGCAACTCAAGATGAAGCTCAACCGCAGTGATTCCATATCACATGTCCAGTTGAAGGGGTTTGCTATGAGAGGAGTAGTCCTGGCGTTCTTTACCGTCATTTTCATGACGTTCAGATTGAGAGTTATGGGAGGATCCATGCCAACTTTCTACTTGTAAGAAACATAACTTTATTTCAAGAGGGAGGTGAATTTTTGGTTCGATAATAGCTATTCCAGACAGCAGTCCACTAGTGAAGAAGTAATCTTCCAAAAGATTTTCTTGCCAAAGTTCTAATCTCATACTTATCAAATCTTACCATGAACTGCTATTCTATGAGTGTTTGCATTCAAAGCAACAAGTCTTTCTTCTCTCTTGTTTTGTATACCTCTGTGTGCCTTTATTTTCCCTTCCCCTTCACCCACCTCTCTCTCTCGGGTCCATCCAGTGAGGAGACAAATCCGGCAGTCCTGGAACCCACTCCTTACAGACAGCTCAACTGGCTCTATCTCTGCTGGGTTAATGCATGGCTTCTTCTCAACCCCAGCCCTCTATGTGCCGACTGGGCCAATGGTAACAGTCTTTTGCACTCTATACGACACACTCTAATGTTAACAATTACAGGGTCTCTGAGTTAAAGGGAAAATGTTGTGAATTCAAAATTTTATACAAACTGTAGGTACAGTCCCTTTGGTGTTGTCATTGGCTGATTTGAGGAACTTGTTGACTCTCACTCTCTTTGTCTTCCTCGCATTTCTACTGACACAAGCCGTTCGGAGAGAAAAGACTTCCGTTTTATTCTCCCTCTCTCTCCTGGTCCTCCCCTACCTCCCAGCCTCCAACCTCTTCTTCCCCGTGGGCTTTGTCATAGCTGAGAGAGTCCTCTACCTACCTAGTATGGGCTTCTGTCTCCTGGTCGCTCTGGTCTACAAAGAGTTAATAAACAGAAACAAAAAGTGGGCATGGGTCTTGAAAATTGGTCTAGTGTTTGTACTAGTCATTCAGAGTGGGAAAACCAGTACGCAGAAACAGAGATTGGGTTTCCCAAGAGAGTCTTTGGAAATCAGCTGTCGCAGTCAATCCGGGCAACTCTAAAGTATTTACGAACCTGGCCAAAGAGTACGAGCAAAGGAACGAAACCGGTATGGTCCTGCTGCTCACTGAGCATGCTCTACAGTTGCAGCCCCGTGTCATGCTACAGTGGACCAACCTGGCATTTGTTCATAAGTCTCTCGGACACTTTGATGAGGCTGAAAAGGTGAGGATAGGTTTGCTCCTTAAACTTTCGTATATCGTCACTCCTTGGAATAGCTAATGAGATGTCAGATGAGCAAATGTCAGCCCCTTTATTATTGTTCCCACATGATTAGCGAGACTGACATCAATTCATATAGTGTCCGGATTAAATTTCGACCAATCAGCATGCTAACTACACATATTATATCCTCCCACACTGCAGTACCTGAGGGGTGCTCTAAATCTAGTTCCAGAAGGGAAGAAAATGGGGTTTCACATTGGTAATCGCATGATCAACGTCTACGGTGAACTGGGTAACGTGATTAAGACCAACACGAGTCGTCTCAAGGAAGCTACTAATCTATTCTCTCAAGCTGTTTCCCTGGAGACGACATCATCCATGAAAGCTCACTGGTATGCACAGTATTGTAATACTTATTTAAGCGGTAAATTCTTTGAAGCAAAGTTGTTCTTTTTCCATGACTAATTTTTTCAACCTTACAAATCACACCTCTCGATCTATTAATAGAAACCGTGACTCATTCCCTAGGACCCTATTTATAGATTACTTCGCCACAGGGAAAATGGTAGCCAGAAGTCTAATAATAGAAACAGTGACTCATTCTTTAGGACCCTATATTTTGCTACATGAAGATGGTGGCCAGAAGTCTATTAATAGCAACCCTATACTTTGACACAGGAAGATGGTGGCCAGAGGTCTATTAATAGAAACCCTATACTTTGACACAGGAAGATGGTGGCAGGAGAATGCTACATCCAGATGAGAGACCACCAAAGTGCCATGAACCAGTTCCAGTCAGCAGTAGCCATAGAGCCAGGACTCTGCTGAGACCAACTATAACCTGGCAGTAATGTATGGGAGGGTAAAAGACAAGGTGGCTGCAGAACAGTACCTACGGAGAGCTCTGGAAATAAAGGAGGACCACATTTCAGCTCTGGCGTCGCTGGCTGTTATTTTGAGTGATTCAAATGTCACTGACAGGCAGCAGGAGGCCTTCTTACTGTGAGTCTAGTGGAATACATGGTTAAAAAGGCATTAATGCTGCATGTATAGCGTTTCTTGCACTTTAAACATAGATAAACACCCATAGAGTGTGGTAGAGTTGCGGAAGTGGGTAGCTACTGCTGGAGTTTGGGGGGTTTTAATATAGCATTATTGGGAAGAGGATGAGTGGGATTGCATGTATAATAATAGAGAAATATTCACAGTTAAATAGTACAAGATTTTTGGGTAGCTGGTTCCACTGTATTCTCATGCACCACAGTCTGGAGAGAGCTGTCCAACTAGAACCCGGTAATTTCAAACACTTGTGGAGAATTGGGAAGCTCCATTTGCAGAGACAAGAATACGCCGCAGCGAAATCTTTCTTTCATCGTGCACTGCAGCTGGATCCTCACAGCATACAGGTGTGTGAATCAGTGGCAACTAAAATACTGAAGTTGACCTTGATGATATTAACAATTACTAACCACTAGAGGAGGTATTCATTGGGCAACACACTCATAAGTAGCAAACCTAGTGTTAGAGCAAGTTGCAAAATTTGTAGCTAACCGGCAAAGGTCGAGACTAAACTGTCAATAAGAAGGCTAGGTCAGAACATTTTGTGGTCCAAAAAATCTTAAATCTTGCCAAATTTTTTGAGTGCAAAAATCACTAAATATGGCGCCTACAAACACTCTATTTTGAGCACTAGTAATATTCATGGTCAAGTAATACTGCCACACATTATTGTTATGTGCACAGGTGTGGTACGGTCTGGGGAAGCTGCACAGTGAGCTGGGAATCTACGATGAAGCTGTGAGTGCGCTCGAGAAGGTGATAGCTGTGGCTCCGGGCTCCGTGCTCAGTACAGAGCTACTGGCTAAGGCTTACAGGGAGACTGGACAGAGCCACAAGGCAGTGGAACTAGAGAAGAGACTGCAAAATGGAAACAGTTGATCACGCTTAGCGCTCCAATCAGTCATTTTTATCACTCGCACGGACACGCATGAATTCCACTAGTACTATCAGAACGATTGGCCTTTGTGTCCTTAGCAACTCTGCGCATGCGCATAAGATTGAGGTGAAAGGTCACTCGAAGAATAAGCCAGTTTGTCGCAAGAAAGAAGTAGCGATGTCTGAGAAAAAGCGAGGCGGTGGAGGAGGAGGAGGGGGAGGGAGGGAGAGAGATCCCGCCGAGTCGACCCTGCACGAAGTGGCGGAGGTGTACGTGTACATTCCTCCGGAGATCTCGGCCGCCGGGGTAGAGCTGAAACTGGCCGGATCAGTACGAGTCGTCAATAAGGTAAGACGTCTACATTGACGATGACTAGATTTAATACTGTACGTGTAGATAGTGTATGTGTGTAGCAAAATGAATGGGTGAAGGCGTACACAATTAAACGCTTGGTTGTAGAAGAAAATTAGTTGATAGCTATTTAACTTCACAGATTAGGAGATTATGCAGCCAATAATGGTTTGTTTATAGTGAGTTATGATATGTAGCAGCACAGAGTGGCTTATTGCATCACCATAGCTATCCGTGCTTATTTACTCATACATTAGGCTTCGATCATGTGACTGTCATTGGCATGCCAATTAGAACTGTAGAATTGGCAATGACATCACCCTCTATCAATACTGATTCATCCCTCCAGAGTGGGGAATACCACTTAACTTGGTCGCCTTTTGATCTAACTCAACAAGAGGTGGCGTCGCTCTACTTGGCACAGGCCGATAGCTGGGCCATGGTGGACCAGTTCGGTATGTAGACACTGCTAACACTTCATATTTCATTTTCACACATTCTTCTGCATTTTCACACAATTTTTTTACGAATTTGCACCGATATTTGTTTACTGCTTCCTGCTCTGTTCCATGTATTTTGGTTTAGCATTCAATGTTCGTATGTAAATTGCACATTTAAAGTCTCGAATTTTGAGGTTTGACTTCAAAGGCGTTCTTACTGAGCACTGTGGTCCCATCTTAAGATTCAAGCAAATTGCTAAAGAAAAATCGTTGGTTTTCTTGAAAAATTTGAAGGTGTCCTCTGTTTTCTTCAGTTGAGCCGCCAGAACTAATTGAGACGAGGGAACACTCATTCCCAGACGCCCAGTACAGCATGGGGACTCTGGATGCCCCTGACCCCATTCTGATGGTGGGCGGAGTCTCTTTATTACAATGATGTCATCATGATGTAATCCTCTCAGAGTCCTACAAGGGTCCTAGAAGGTGGGAAATCCCCCAGCACGTCAGCCATTGAAACAGAACAAGAGGAAGAGGCTAGAGTGACAGGAATAGGTGAAAGGAATGTAACAGGTCTTTCTAGTAAACTGGTTTTAAAAACCTGTTGAACCGGTTTTATGCTTCAACAGTTGCCCTGTCAGAATAAATAATAAATTATGCTTAATTAACACCAGTTTTTGTAAAAAAAAACCTGTGCTAAAATCCAGTTAAACCTGTTTTCTGCTACCCACTTAACAACTAGTTTCCACGACAACTAAAACCAGTCAAACTGGTTTTTAAACTGGATTATGACCTGCTGGTTTGTCTTTGTCAGGTGCTCGCTCCTCTCGTGATGGAGAGGCACATATTTCGGGGATCGTTACCCAGGGGCGAGGTGGTCCCTCCTCCTCCTCTTCTCCGGCAGGCGAGAAGGCCAAGCAGCTGCAAGACACCGTCAATTTCCCTCTCTCCCAACTTCACTCCATTCGGGAGACAATCAGTCTGCTGTCACCTGGGAAACGGTGAGCTCTGTGTATAGTACAGTGGAACCCCTCTCTAAGGACACCCCTGAAATGAGGACACCTCTCTAAGCACACCCCTGAAATCAGGACACCTCTCTAAGGACACCCTGAAATGAGGACACCTCTCTAATAAGGACACCTTTTCTCCCTCAGGTCCTTAACATTCTATCTGAAGGATGGAAGTGAATTGCCGACACTCCATTTCCATGACGGCGGAACAAACAGTCTGTTCATGGTGTTTCGAAGATTTGTCTATTTTGAGACGTAAGATAATGAGAGACATGGGAGGGGGAGAGACAATTTCACAGGCATAATTACGTTATTCTGTCAGGGATCGCCGTGACAACCGTCTCCACGTGGTGAAGGAATTCAACAAGAAAGCGGACCGTCCCAGACAAAATACCACCTCTAACCCCAAGAAAGCTGCAGTGGAGGTGGGTTTACAGTTGTCTGTGGACTTGCCTCTTACACAAAATGTCCTTGAGCAAGTAGTGCCTGTGTGTATGTGCATGAGTCGGTTGTTGGTTTGTTCGTTTGTTTACATGTTTGTTTGTTGTTTGTTTACAGGGTATTGTGACTGGGGTGTTGGGAGGAGCCATGGGAAATTTTATAGGAATAACGCGAGCTGTGAGGCAAAAATTCATCCCCGATACAAGGTTTGACCTCTCTCTCTCTCTCTCACACACACACACACACACACACACACATGCATACGCACCTTATTCTAATCCCACTATATTTCGTTTTAAACTTGCCACACTGCCTGACATTTTAACGGGCTGTTATATTCAAAACTCACCACCCCCTGGCACAGACTTCAAGAAGTCCGTCCTGGCACAGAAGAAGACGACGAATTTGCAGAGAAGATTCAAACGGTGGCCATGAGCGAGGCGATATCGAGGGAGGGAGAGAGGAGGGACCCTGATCCAGACATGTCTCTCATCACCGACTTCCAAGTCATCACTGACATACGAGTAAGGAAAAATATGTAGTACGCAGCATAACCTCTGTCTCTCTCTCTCTCTCTCAACAACAACAAAACCCTTTCTTTGCACATACACAGTACAATAAGGGGAGTATGGGATCAGTAGGCAGTTGCCAAAACACACTTCTCTCTCTCTCTCTCTCTCTCTCTCTCTCTCGCAGGGCAAGCTGCCTCCCCGTCCCCCTCCCCTACCTCTCCAACCTCCTCTCAGTCACACAGAGTGGGAGAGTCTCAGAGATGGCGAGGGGAGGATCAGTCCTCGCCAACAGACCAGATTCAGAGCAATAGTGTTCTCTGGAGTAAGTCCATTTTCCCTTCTTTTTATCCTTCTCACTTTCGTTTATTTTACTTTCTTATTAGTCTTAGAAACATTCATTCTTGCATATTCCCTAACGTCCATTTACCTCAGGACTGTTTATAATCTCTTTTCCGTATCTACTTAACTCTCTTTCTGTTGCTAGGGGCAATGAGCTTGCATAAACATGCGCCCAACCTTCGCGACTTTTCTGTTCCATCTCTCACCTCTGCCATTCGTTGTCTCCCAGGGTATAGAGCCGTCGGTTCGGAAGGAGGCGTGGCGTTATCTCCTGAACTATTTTCCGTTCAACTCGACTGATATTGAGAGAATGGAGCTACAGCTGGTATGACAGTCCTAACTTACTAATCTACATACATACATACAGAATATAGCAGAGAAAAAGGTTATGTCTCCAGGTGAACCTCTCTAAGGACACCTGAAATGAGGACACCTCTCTAATAAGGACACCCCTGAAATGAGGACACCTCTCTAATAAGGACACCCCTGAAATGAGGACACCTCTCTAATAAGGACACTTTTTCTTTCCCCAAGAGCAGTTACTTGCATGTAATTTAACCCCTGAAATAAGGACATCTCACTAATATGGACACTTTGTTCTGTATCTGGAGTAGCAGAGTTCCACTCTACCTTAACTCTTGTTTGCTGTGTAATCAAAGTAGATATCTTTAACCCCGCGAAACTCTTTGTGCTGCATACACAACGTATTTCATCTCTCTTACTAACTCCTCACTCACTCCGTTCAGCAAAGAGAGAAGGAATACTGGATGATGAAAAGCCAGTGGCAAAGCTTCACGGAATCTCAGGAACAGAGGTTCTCCAAATGGAGAGAGGCCAAAGTCCTCATCAGTGAGTCACATGATCAGTCACGTGATTGTCACATGACTGTGGTTGATGTCACGTGACTCCTTAGATAAGGATGTTCTGAGAACAGACAGGGAGGTGGACATGTTCCGTGACAGCAAGTGCCACAGGTATGCAATAATGACATCAGCATGACATCATTACCTGCTCACATGATTTATCACGTGACTGGTCACATGGCTAATCACGCTGTAGGTTGACACAGCTGGAAGACATCCTGAGGACATATGTCATGTACAACTTTGACCTTGGTAAGTTCATCACTACAAAAGTAATGTCCTTATGCGAGAACTGTTCTTTGGGAAAGAAAAGGTGTCCTCATTTCAGGGGTGTCCTTAGAGAGGGGCTCCACCATTTTCCTCCTCATCTCTCCTCATAGGATATGTACAGGGAATGAGTGATCTCTTGGCTCCTCTACTGGTTGTCATGGAGAATGAGGTCGACACTTTCTGGTGCTTCGTTGGTTTCATGGACATGGTGGTGAGTAGGGGGGGTCCCCTCACTTCATTCAAGAACCCCTCAATTTGGTCCCCTCAATTCGATCAGGAACCCCTCGATTTGGTCCCCTTGTTTTAACCACGAACCCCTCAATTTGGTCCCCTCACTTCGATCAGGAACCCCTCAATTTGGTCCCCTCACTTCGATCAGGAACCCCTCGATTTGGTCCCCTTGTTTTAACCACGAACCCCTCAATTTGGTCCCCTCACTTTGATCAGGAACCCCTCAATTTGGTCCCCTTGTTTTAACCACGAACCCCTCAATTTGGTACCCTCATTTCAATTTAACCACCTCATTTTAATCCCCTAACATTTTAACAGGCAGTAAACCCGTTGTTTTCATTTTTAATAATAATGGTAATGTAATTGCCTTTCCAAAAGGGTCACCATTTCGAGGAGTCACAGACAGGTATGAGGAACCGGCTCAAGCAGCTGCGAGCTCTTCTCAACGTGGCTGACCCTGACTTCTACTCTTTCCTCAGTGAGTGGAGGACTACTGCCACATACATATATTATATAGGAGAGAGAGAGTGAGAGAAGATGAGAGAACATCGTGACTTCAGGGGATAGTGAAATTTGGGCGAGATAGGGATATATGCAGCGAGATAGAAGACATGTTCATTCCATACTCCAACTGTAGTCAAAGTATTAAGGATAGTTGGTTTGTCTCTTTTTCCCCCCACGTGCCTACGACAAATGCAAAATCGTTGACACCCTTATTTAGGGGGATGGTGAAATTTGGGCGAGATAGGGATATATGCAGAGAGATAGAAGACATGTCCATTCCATACTCCAACTGAAGTCAAAGTATTAAGGATAGTCGGTTTGTCTTTTTTTCCACCCATGTGCCTACGACAAATGCAAAATCGTTGACACTCTTATTTAGGGGGATGGCGAAATTTGGGAGAGATAGGGATATATGCAGCGAGATAGAAGACATGTCCATTCCATACTCCAACTGTAGTCAAAGTATTAAGGATAGTTGGTTTGTCTCTTTTTCCCCCCACGTGCCTACGACAAATGCAAAATCGTTGACACCCTTATTTAGGGGGATGGCGAAATTTGGGCGAGATAGGGATATATGCAGCGAGATAGAAGACATGTCCATTCCATACTCCAACTGTAGTCAAAGTATTAAGGATAGTTGCTTTGTCTTTTTTTCCACCCATGTGCCTACGACAAATGCAAAATCGTTGACACCCTTATTTAGGGGGATGGCGAAATTTGGGAGAGATAGGGATATATGCAGCGAGATAGAAGACATGTCCATTCCATACTCCAACTGTAGTCAAAGTATTAAGGATAGTTGCTTTGTCTCTTTTTCCACCCATGTGCCTACGACAAATGCAAAATCGTTGACACCCTTATTTAGGGGGATGGCGAAATTTGGGCGAGATAGGGATATATGCAGCGAGATAGAAGACATGTCCATTCCATACTCCAACTGTAGTCAAAGTATTAAGGATAGTTGCTTTGTCTCTTTTTCCACCCACGTGCCTACGACAAATGCAAAATCGTTGACACCCTTATTTAGGGGGATGGCGAAATTTGGGCGAGATAGGGATATATGCAGCGAGATAGAAGACATGTCCATTCCATACTCCAACTGTAGTCAAAGTATTAAGGATAGTTGGTTTGTCTCTTTTTCCACCCATGTGCCTACGACAAATGCAAAATCGTTGACACCCTTATTTAGAGGGATGGCGAAATTTGGGCGAGATAGGGATATATGCAGCGAGATAGAAGACATGTCCATTCCATACTCCAACTGTAGTCAAAGTATTAAGGATAGTTGCTTTGTCTCTTTTTCCACCCATGTGCCTACGACAAATGCAAAATCGTTGACACCCTTATTTAGGGGGATGGCGAAATTTGGGCGAGATAGGGATATATGCAGCGAGATAGAAGACATGTCCATTCCATACTCCAACTGTAGTCAAAGTATTAAGGATAGTTGGTTTGTCTCTTTTTCCACCCACGTGCCTACGACAAATGCAAAATCGTTGACACCCTTATTTAGGGGGATGGCGAAATTTGGGCGAGATAGGGATATATGCAGCGAGATAGAAGACATGTCCATTCCATACTCCAACTGTAGTCAAAGTATTAAGGATAGTTGCTTTGTCTCTTTTTCCACCCACGTGCCTACGACAAATGCAAAATCGTTGACACCCTTATTTAGGGGGATGGCGAAATTTGGGCGAGATAGGGATATATGCAGCGAGATAGAAGACATGTCCATTCCATACTCCAACTGTAGTCAAAGTATTAAGGATAGTTGGTTTGTCTCTTTTTCCACCCACGTGCCTACGACAAATGCAAAATCGTTGACACCCTTATTTAGGGGATGGCGAAATTTGGGCGAGATAGGGATATATGCAGCGAGATAGAAGACATGTCCATTCCATACTCCAACTGTAGTCAAAGTATTAAGGATAGTTGCTTTGTCTCTTTTTCCACCCACGTGCCTACGACAAATGCAAAATCGTTGACACCCTTATTTAGGGGGATGGCGAAATTTGGGCGAGATAGGGATATATGCAGCGAGATAGAAGACATGTCCATTCCATACTCCAACTGTAGTCAAAGTATTAAGGATAGTTGGTTTGTCTCTTTTTCCACCCACGTGCCTACGACAAATGCAAAATCGTTGACACCCTTATTTAGGGGGATGGCGAAATTTGGGCGAGATAGGGATATATGCAGCGAGATAGAAGACATGTCCATTCCATACTTCAACTGTAGTCAAAGTATTAAGGATAGTTGGTTTGTCTCTTTTTCCACCCACGTGCCTACGACAAATGCAAAATCGTTGACACCCTTATTTAGGGGGATGGCGAAATTTGGGCGAGATAGGGATATATGCAGCGAGATAGAAGACATGTCCATTCCATACTTCAACTGAAGTCAAAATATTAAGGATAGTTGGTTTGTCTCTTTTTCCACCCACGTGCCTACGACAAATGCAAAATCGTTGACACCCTTATTTA
>CASHTH010003836.1:0-57221 GCA_030341885.1 Geodia barretti | reverse complement strand
TTCGTATGTGTAGTTCTGGTCAATGGCAGCAACAGTAACTTGGGGTCACTCTGTAAGTTCAACACATGTTGTGCAACCGCAGGCTTGTCACTTCACCAACCTCCTTGTGTTGTTTGAGACTGGTCGGTCGCCTGTAATTTGCCAGCATGGGTATATACAGTCTTACAGATTTGATTTTAAGGCACATGGTCTTTATAATGCATCAGGGTAGCTACAGCTTGAGCAGAGGGGCTTCCAACCATGCCTGCAAGAGTAAAAAAAGCACAGAAAATTACCTCATGTACAGCGGTGAAAATTCGTAAGCCACAATTTACAAAAATTATTCAGGCCAACTGAAATTTGTATTAGAGCCAGTGGAATAGTTCTGGGGTCAAGGAATTAGGCCCATGATACAACATGGTGCTGAATGAAATAATTGGTGTGGACACTGAACATATCAAAATATAGGAAGGGTTATAGTAAATGGCAAAAATTGTGTGTCTTACAAGGTCTTGTCATGGTATGCATCCGGTTATCTCTCTCTGTGAGCAACCAGAAACAGCTTCAACCACATTTTTACAACCTGCTTGTTACCATATTGGGCAATGATCAGCTGTGGCTGGTTGGTTGCAACTTAATTAACCCCTCCTTTGTCTCAACCTGGCTTCTGATAAGCTTCTTGGCCTTATCCTGGCATTGCTGGCTCTCTCTATAGTTGTAGTTACTGCACTTCACCTAATTCTCTCTTACTCCATGTTGGTCATATTAAACACTGTCCAGTTGATGTCATGGTGTAAGACTCATGCAACATCAGACTTGTCCACTTCACCTTTCCTGGCAAACCCCTTGTATTGGTTGAGCCTGATCGCCACATGTAGGTTTAGCATTATAACAATGCCAGACTTTTTGCCTATGTGCAAGGTGTGATGTCTAATGGTGCTACTCTTCTGATATGCTCTGAATATGTACTGGAGTCTCCCTGTGAAGACCCAACCTTTTCTCTGCAGGTATAAGGCTGCTCCTGAGATGGCGCTGAAACTTTTCTTTGCCTCTGTTGCTCTAACAGTGTAATTCACTGAAGTCCCTAGGCACAGTGAACAGTCGTTGAGTCACTAGAGTCACTGGACAATGACTTGGTCATCTAGTGAGCCACCACAGCAACAACTGCAACCGGGTGCATGTTTACTCACAGTTGTTGCTGTTCTTTTATCCCTACTACCATGTGTTTACAACTGGAAATAACACGAGGTTTCTAACTTTATCATTACACTCTTTCTCTCCTAACCAGAGCAGATCATAAATAATTGAAGTGATGAGTTACTGGATTCTGTTTAACACACACAAAATGGTAATAGGAAGAGCCAGACACAAACCATACCGTTTTGTGTGTCCAGTAATAATAGAGTGGGGCCAGCTGATGAGTCCTCCCACTATAAACATAAGGGATGAAAACCATCTCTGTGGGATAACCCCTGGAGATTGTTCCTGGCTTTTTCTTGTTTTGCAGGTATACAGCACATTCTCTTCTTTTTCCTATAGTTCTGACATTTTCATGCACTCTAAACAATTGTGTTGGTATACATGCCATGCCATTGTGTCTGGCATGCAGTGAATTACAACTCTTCTGGTATGCTCTGTTATCTATGTATGTGGAGTCTCACTGTCTTGGGGTTGTTAGCAGTGAAGACCTACTGTGGGTTAAAGGCTGCTTTTGAGAACTCAAGTGAGTGACATTCACAACAGTCCACAGTAAAGTCACTACAGTCGTCGCGGAGTCACAAGAGTCGGAGTCACTTTAAAATACAAGTAGAGACTCATGTCTTAGTCATCTAGTTAGCCACCACTGTAACAACTGAACCTTGTCCACATTTACTCACATTCTGCTATTTATCCTCATGTATGTCCAGAGACTGAGGGTTTACCCAGCAAAATACAAGAAGAAACACCATTGTGGGTGATGAAATGAATATGGCAGGATAATCAACCCCTGAAATGGAAGTTTCTGACTTCATCATTACACTCTCTCACACACCTCTCCAGTTCTGCAGTCTGACATGTTTATGTAATATATATGCCGTTCCAATTTTTGTCTGGCATGATACGCATGCGCAATAGGGGTTGTTGGCGCATGCGCGCATGGTCAGCGCACCAGCATGCAGTATGTTACGACACGTGAGTAGAAGAGGGATATCAGTGGCCGCAACTCTAAGAATGCCTATAAAGGTGATCAGGCAGTTGTGGCAGTAGGAGACGTGCACATTGTCCATGTTTGGTAGGTTGGAGACACGCTGCCATCTCTGGAGGTGCAGGAAGGCACACCAGCCACAACTGTGAATGTGAAGGACTTGTTCGCTAGCAAGAAGGGCATCCTATTCGGAGTGCCTGGAGCCTTCACCCCTGGCTGCACGAAGGTGTGGGACTGATATGTGCTGGGTCCACGACAGTAGCTCGGGTTCCTTTCCTACAGACTCACCTGCCGGGCTATGTGCAAGACTGGGAGAAGCTGAAGGCCAAGGGAGTTGAGGTAGTGGCCTGTGTGTCTGTCAATGATGTGTTTGTCATGGCGGCTTGGGGAGAGGCACGTGGTGCTGATGGCAAGGTCAGGATGTTGGCTGATCACAACGGAGCCTACACAAAGGTCTATTGAAGACTTGAAGGTAGGGATTGACGATGACATTGTGTTGTGACTATTGCAGGCACTTGACTTGGAGTTTGATGCAGTAGGTGCTCTTGGGTCTGTACGCTGCAAACGGTCAGTGGATAATTAGAAGACGTGAGAAGTGTTGGTTATCTCTAGCGGAGCAGGTTCTCTGCAGTGGTGGAGGACAGTGTCGTCAAAGTCATCAACGTGGAGCCAGATGGTGCAGGCTTGACCTGTTCACTGTCAAATGCACTATTTGACCAACTTTGAACACTGGCAGGAGGACAAATCATTGCTCTAATAATATAATTAAAAGCTGTGAGGTTTCAAGGTACCTCTGTAAACCCTGAATGTTTCAAAACTTACGCATGCATACACTGCTTTATGCTTAATTGACGGTGCAAAGAAGCATGAAAACTGCTGTAATAATCACGAAACCAAGTCTTGTGCCCTGGTTTAATCAGTTGATTACGTATTTACTTAGGAGAGTTTGCCAGAAATTTCAGTTTCTTCTTGCCGCTGAACTGCATGAGCTGCTCCACAGCGAGAGCCACTGTCTTGTCAAGAGGGTCCATGACTCCCCTCTGCACCCACTTGGGAATGGTGGTCTGGGCATGTTTGAAGCCAAGTTTCTGGAGTAGCCAGTTGATGTGAGGATTGAACTCTCCACTGACTGATGACAGTAGGGTCAGTCGAGGCTCCAGCTTCCAACACACACACTGGAACTGCCGCTTGCTCTCTCCTCCCTTGTCCACCTCTTCCTCCGTTGTCATCTCCTTTTTAGCACTTGCCTCTGTATCTCCTGTGGGTAATATACAACACACATCCATTATCAGTGATGAGCACAATGGCAAATGTTCGCTGCAACAGGGATGATGTGTCTACGAACAAAAGACTATTATTTTTACTTGTATGGCTGCGAACAAACACTTACTGAGGGGAACTTTGTGTCTCTCCAGATACTCAATATAGTTGACCACAAGGTCGGGTAGGAAGAGGTAGTGCTCTACATTAGTGCTGACAGAGATGGGAGTAGAGAAGCTAGAGATAAGACTGCACTCCACAAGTGGAGGGTTCTGCAGCAGCTGCTGTGTGAGAAGACCAGGGTGAAGGACGGGCCAGAAGTGGTCGTTGATGAGCTCCACACTGAGAGTTGGAACCAGTAAGATCTGCTGGATGCTCAGCTTCTTGCTGAACTTGAGCACCGCCTGTTGAGCCTGGGTTTGGCTGCTGGGAGAGTGTCCTTGGTGGAGGTGACTGTCAATGCAGACGTAGGCGAGCCAGTTGTTGATGTTAGTGCCAGTGATGGCAGGGACTCTCCCCTTGCCACATGCCATGCCATTGTGTCTGGCATGCAGTGAATTACAACTCTTCTGGTATGCTCTGTTATGTATGTGGAGTCTCACTGTCTTGGTGGTTGTTAGCAGTGAAGACCATACTGTGGGTTAATTAAAGGCTGCTTCTGAGAGGGCTCCAAAACCTTCAACTCAGTGAGTGACATTCACTACAATCCACAGTTTTCATCACTATATACAATGGCTGAGTCACAAGAGTCACGGTCACTAAGTAGAGACTTCGGACTCAGTCACTCAGTCAAACCTTTTGGAAACTATCTGGGCTACAAGAGCTCTGCGTTGTTGTTTTATAACAGGTTCATTTCAATTTTCTTACATTAGTATGCCTATGGTGGCGCTATTACCCTTAACCCCATATGACTGATTTTAACCCCGTGTGACCTATTTAACCCCGTTTAACCCAGTGCGACTGTAATCCGGTGTGACAGCCAACTGGTCTTATAAAAAATATATAGCAGGCATGCATTGCATTACTTCATTACCAGATAAGTGACAAATATTATTACTAAGAGCAATGTTACAAAAAAGGTACAGACTTGCGACCAAGGACCTGTTTGAAGACAACGGTTATTTTATGGCACCACTGGGGAAAAAACAAACCTTTCTTTCTAGGGGTTTGCTGCTTCACATCCATAAAATTCTGCTCAGTGTCCATTACAGACACTCTGTCCATACTTACTCCCAACAATTCACCAACACGCTCACAAACATCCTGCACGAACAAATAGTGTACTTAAAGCCCTTCCCACAATCAAATTTACCGTTTCATTTTCATCTGAAAACATGTACGAAGAAAACCGAAACATACATCTATCTACAGCCAGCTCCACACGTCTCGGTAGTTGCCAGCTTCCAATTGCTTGCCTTTTCTCCTGCTTCATATCATCACACATTTTTTTCCACCGAATTACCACAGTCTGAAGCACATCATCAGTCACTGCCTACTCGAGACACACACTTACAGCTTGGAACAATGAGTTGCTATACTTTTGATGCCTCTGCAAGCGATGCTTCCAAAGGGACATAGGCTATCACTGAAAATTTCCCGTGTAGAGTGATTGCAGATGCTAGCTCCAATGTCTCACTCTGGCCATACTCCAATGGCTGGAAATGGGTAGCTATATACACTCACGACAAGACACCCCACTTTCTGCCCTCACCTGGTGTGCTGGATACACAACACATCGAGCATAACGTCCCTTTACCTGATCTGCCACACACCCCTCACAGCCACCATACTTATTTCCAAATACAACCGTGCCCAGACTCCAACAGTTCAAGCCAGCAATCAACTCCTGCTGTACAAAGCATGAAACAACTTTCTTCCATGCCGAAAACATACCTGTACATCTCCAAATGGCTTGCCTGGTTGTACTAGTTTATTCAACTGGACAGAAACTCTGCTCTCCAAACAACACCACAAATCACGGAGTTCGTCTACTACTACTTCCACTGGCAACTGAGATTCATAAGCATTAGATCTTCTCCATAACCAAAAATAACTCACCCCAACATTGTGTGGAACTGACTGACACTGACATGTAAAGCTACACGTGACAAAAATATTCCTATTCACTAGTCTTAAAAGGGCAGAGCCCTTACCTTCCAGTAATGGTAGAGAAATGCATGGTCAAAAAGGCAGACCAAGCAGATTCAAAATAAGGTTTGCTGAATCTGCTGGCAAGTTTAGTTAGGGAAGCAGCAGTGGTAAGTTCAAAGGCGGGAGAGACAAGACAGAGTCCAACAACAGAGAGGCCACCAGGCAGCATTTCCCTCACCTGCAACGTGACATGTCCACCTGACAGACAGTACGAACAAACGCTACCAGCACACCTGGTGGGCATGGTCCTCAACCCACCAGTCTTCATAGGGTAAACCACACTTGACATCATCTAATGATGATAGCATAAAATAACATTGCAACATGCACAAACTAACCTAAATTTTCTTCTACATCAGGGGTTGGAACAAAGTACAACACGAACCCTTTCTTAGGTGTCATCTATAGTTCAGGTCAGAGGATAGGAATAGTGTAAGCTGGTTATCATTCTCACCCTGCCGACAAGGACTCCAATTCTTTCTCTACCATGCTCATAGGAGCTCAGAACTTCATTCACATACCTCTCCACTTGCACTATCATTGTTGCCACAGTTTTGTTTTGTGATGATGTTCCGCCGCGCAAGGTGCACGTGTGTGTACGTACGTATAGGCCCTCCATGTATATTATACACCCGTTGCAGGAACTTTACGCTACGGGGGTATATACGGGCGGCGCGGCTCTAAGGTCATTCGGTATGAACGTCGCGCGCGCGTTCGAGGGGAAAGAACACCACACCCTGTCACCCTGTGCTGCTCAGCGCTCGGGCCAAAGATGTTGAGACAGACGATTGCCAGCGCTGCTGGGTTGAAGCCGCGGAAGAAATTGCACTTCGAAGTAACATTCAAACTGGAAGATTTGTCGAACTGTACATATGTATCGGGCGTTCTGTTCGCCAAGATAAGGTTGAAAGAAGGCGGCCATTTTTCGCATTCGTCTCGGCAGTAAGTCCACTAATGTAAAGTTGCAAAATAATATGCTGAAAAGTGATTTGCGCTTAGTGTGGAAATTAGTGGCCATAAAGTGAGTTGGGAGGAGGAAGTGAAATTCTCTTGCAAGCTCTATGCCAGTGTGAACACAGCAGAACTGGAGCCACGCATATGCAAGGTGTCTGTTCGAAAGGTAAAGAGTAAATATGGCGCTTCGATTTTGTTTAGTTCTTGAGAACACTTGTCCTGTAGGAGACTCGTGGTGGGCGTTCCTATAAAAAGGTAAACACAATGTACATGGATAATGTGCCTACCACCGCTATTTTTAGTTGGGCTATGTACCAATCAACCTGTCTGAGTTTGCTGGAGCAGGTGTAGTTCAAAGAAAGTATCTCCTGGAGAGTTACAATGAAAATAAACATAAACCAGACAACTCTATCCTGAGAGTGAAGTTGGTACTGCGGCAAACTTCAGGAGACGTTCTCTTCAAAGCGTAGGTTTCATTGACGTATGTTGACTGCATGGGACTGTGTCTATTGGTAGACCTCGACCTCCAGTGTGGGAAATCAGTGAACCTGCAGAACAAGACGAAGGAATCCAAGCTGACTTGCAGTCATCACGACGTGTCAGTCACAATGCTCGTGTGTCTACAGCCAGTACACTCAGTGGATTCAGTCAGTGTAATGGCCTATCCATAACCCGTAGCTACTTCCTTCACCATCCTAGGTGGCGGTAGTGGGAGTGGAAACGTTCATGTTGGTTCCAGTCTACAAGACATGAGAAGCCATGTCCTGGCCACACCACCAGAGACCAAGAGCAGCTCTGCCTGCAGCTTGCATGCCAGGCCACATGCTAGCAGTGACTCAGGTAACCAGCAGGTACAGTATGTACACACGTCGGATGTTACAGTACTGTTTGTCTGCAGGGTCTTCTGAGTACGAGAGTGCTAGTCAACACAGCTCAGCCAGCAGCCATGAAATGAAGGGAACTGAAACAAAAGACAGTCAGATGTGCCATCCAGCCAAAGACAAGCCGGCTTATGTGGGCCAGAACGCTAATAGCCGCGCTGAACGCAGCAACTCTGTAGCCGAAAGTGAGTTACGGCTTCCTACACAGCTGCCACCAGACAGTTACAGTTTGTCTTACCCGCGCTTCCATCGCCGCGAATCTGGAAGTGGTAGTGGCTCGCCCTCCAAGGTCCAGCATCGCCGCATTCAGAGCCTCTCTATAACTCCTAATAGCTCTCGCTCCACTTCTGCCTACTCCACTTTGTCCGAACGTTCGGCACATGCAGTTGCCATTGAGGATACGGAGTCATTGGTAAGTGCTAGGACCAGAGTCACGACTCAGACTCAGGTGGAGCAGAGCAGGGTTGATGCTGGCAGTGTCATTGACGAACTGCTCCAGCAGCAGCAAAGTGACCTAGGCTGCTCGGCTGAGGAGGAGCCCCCAGGCCTCCAGATATATGTTGACAGAAGTAAGGGAGATGTTGTGGTTGCTGGAGCAGACATGGAAAGGTTGGTTTTGCTGCGTATGTATATACATATGCTTGCTCAAACACTCTCCCTCCACCTTTGCACAGGCGTGATATGAACTTGAAACCAATTGAACTACCAGCACCTGCAAGCTCCAAACAGCGTCGGAAACTCCCAAGCAGTGCAGAGAAGACTAAAATAGGAAACCCAACTATACCTTCAAGAACGGACAAATTAGGAGCAGGTACAGCATCAGACACACAATAACGGCCTTTCTTCTTATTATTATGTTTATACTATGTACCATTGACACTGGCCTATCATGCATTTTTTCTTTGTACAAACTTTTATGTGAGAATATCATACAGTTTTCCTACTAATAAGTTGGAGCTTATCAAAATATGGCTGTATCAGCACACGAAAGTCATTAGTTTGATGTACGATTTCTTCAAAGCATTCCTCACTGTGTGCAAGCCATTGCTCTTTGTCCTGGCACAGTGCAGTCACTTTTGCCTGAAAAGTGAATGACATTGCACTCGAGTCTCTGAGTCCTGACTAGTGCACCTTGTCCTCCTTGTTCCATCTGCCAGCAATTAGCTCAGAGTCAGTTAGCATCCCTCGTGCCTCCTGCACTGCTTCATTCAACACTCTGCGAGCCTCTATGAGACATACTCGTTTTTCTGAACGACATAGTGATCATTGCTTACCAACACCGGAAAGATAGTCAGAACAAGCAGTGTTTCTATAACGCAATGCCAGCTGCCGTGAAGTCTCTCCAGATTTGGTACGAAGACGATGGTCAGCACCTGCTCTGACAAGCTCTTTGACACAGTCAAACTGACCCCACATGGAGGCCTGGTGCAGTGCACTATATCCTGTGGTGCTCCAGTAGCTCAGCAGTGTAGAGGTATATACCGTGGCTCAGTTTACCTGATGCTGAGAGGTGGTTGGGGTTTGCACCAGCTTCAGCGAGCAGTTTCACCATCTCTGGTTGACCTATTACTGCAGCAAGCTCCAGTGCCGTTTTCCTCTCCTTGCCCCTCCAACTCCAGTCCCTCTCCCCTGCCCCTGCATCTAGCAGCTCCTGGAGCTTCCCCACGTCTCTTCCAACTATCGCCTTCTGTTCCTGAAGCATTGTCAGAGCTCACTGAGTTTACTAGTAACCCGTAGCAACGCTTTCCAATATTATTATTACGCAGTGCCACGGATATTTGGAGAGAGTTGAAAATGTCTTCCTCGCGGTCGTACTCGGTCCGTAGAGAAGAAGGCCACCCTGGTCGGGCTCTGGGTAACATGGCCAGCTTGCGATTGGCGAAATCACTGTGTGATGTTACCGTACAAGCAGGCGGCCATCAGTTTGACGCACATCGCGTTGTTCTGTCTGCTTCCAGCGCTTATTTTCGCGCCATGTTTACCGGGCCCATGGAAGAGAGTCAGCAGCGGTTGGTGGTCATCAGGCGAGTGAAGTGCCTTCCCTTGACGCAGATAGCTTGTCTCCATGGTTACGATGTTTCTCTCGTAGGGACGTGCCAGGCCCAACCCTAGGGCAACTCATGGACTACTGCTATACGTCAGCAGTTGAGGTGACTGAAGAGAACGTGCAGGCTCTACTGGCGGCAGCAGACCAACTCCAGTTGCCATGGGTGGTTGAGGTCGCCTGTGAATTTCTCCAGCATCGCCTTGAGCCTTTGAACTGTCTCTCGATTGCATCTCTGGCAGACACGCACTCCTGTCCCGCTCTACAGAGGGCCGCAGAAGCTGTTGCTCTGCATCACTTCCCTGAGGTTCTTTGGCACATTACTATGACCTCACCATTACTATGAGACTCTACTAGTAGGTGGTGGAGAGTGCAGACTTTCTTCAGCTTCCACACACTCAGCTAATAAAGTGAGTAGCTAACAAATTTGACAATGTTACCCCACTTTTATATAATGTGGATCAGACTTGTAGGCAGTGATGACGTGAATGTGGAGCGAGAGGAGGTGGTGTACACAGCTGTCATGAAGTGGATCAAAGGAAATGTCGATTCACGCAGGTTTGATTTGTAGCTGTGATCGGCTGAGTGGAAGAGAGTACTGTTATTTACACCAGGGAGTATCTGCCAGAGCTACTGAAATGTGTACGCCTTTGCTTGCTGGAGCGTAGCTACCTCGTGATGGAAGTTGGTATGGAGCCACTTATTAGGAGCTGTAATGTATGCCGTGACCTTGTGGATAAAGCCAAAGATTTTCTTCTGCTGCCTGAGAGACGATCATCAATGGCTGGTTGGTGTGTCACTCGGTACTGCACAGCTACGACTCTCTGGCTCCCTGCAGGTCCTCACATGTTGCCAAGGAGAAAGATGCAGGGAGGGGAAGCACTGGTGGTTGTAGGTGGCTGGTGTAATGGTGATGCAATTGCTACAGTGGAGATGTACTCTAGCAAACATGATGACTGGAAAGTTGTGGCTACAATGACCAAGAGGAGGTGTGGGGTGGGAGTGACCAACCTCAATGACATCCTTTATGCTGTTTGTGAGTCTTTTGAACTACCGGTGGATGTAAAGTATACCTGCTTATGATAGGTGGGCATGATGGGAGCACGTACCTCAACAGTGTGGAACGCTATGATCCAAAGTGTGACCAGTGGAGCTGCCAGGTTGCAGCTGCAGGGTGCTCTCGTACCAGTGTGGGTGTGGCTGTATTGGGAGACTGTATATATGCAGTGGGTGGGCAAGATGGCTCGGCTTGCCTCTCACTTGTAGAGCGGTATGTTGTAATACAAGCCTTTGTCGAGTTATGGCCAATTCCTACACCAATAGGTACAACCCAAGCACCAACAAGTGGCAGCAAGTGTGCTCCATGACAAGTCCTAGACTAGGTGTGGGGGTGGCCAGTCTAGGTGGCTGTCTGTATGCAGTGGGTGGGTCCGATGGAACGTCACCACTAGCCAGCGTAGAGCGGTCAGTTGCTCACCAATTTCACCATGTCCTGAGGTTATTGCTTCACAGGTACAATCCCCAGAGAGATGAGTGGACTCTGGTCAGTCCAATGGCTGAACTTCGCAAGCACTTGGGAGCTGCAGTTCTAAATGGATTGTTGTATGCTGTGGGTGGCAGGAACCACACCACAGAGCTACGGTCTGTGGAGAGGTAAAGTGTAGTTTGACTAATACAGCTGTCAGTTGGTTCGAGTGACAGGTATGACCCACAGCTGGACCAGTGGACCGGTATGATAGACATGACATGCTGCAGGAGTGGAGTGGGACTGGCTGTCCTCAACTCCCAACTCTTTGCAGGTCAGCAGACAGTTTGATTCTGACCCTCACACTCTTTCTGTTGTTATATACTAGTGGGGGGATTTGATGGCTCCAGCTATCTGAAGAGTGTGGAGTGGCTGGATGAGAAGGACAAACAGTGGAAGCTGGCTGGGAGCATGAGCTACAGAAGACTAGGCTGTGGAGTTGGAGTTGTGTGGACCACTCGACCTAGCTAACTCATAATTTTGCATCAATTTTTGTAGCTGTGCCAGTTTACAATGCAAATGTAATGTATAGCACATTATGAAGAAATGCTGGAACTCTGATGGCTTGACATTGTGTCTCAGTGAGACATCTCCAGAACCTGTGAAGAATTGGTACCCACAGTATATACATAGCTATATACACATCCCACATTCATCACACTCACTTTAATGTGGCCCTGACTATTTGCAGCAAGCAGAACACTGCTGTTCCCTCTCCAGCTCACGGCACTAACAAACTCTGTGGACTGACTGCTATCACTGTTGTCGCCAGCTACACTGCTTGGCTAGTGGGCAGGGAGCAGCATCCACTGATCATAACAATTGGCTGGAAACTGCCTTACCAGCAGTCCACGAGGACAGTTGTACTGGTAGGTGAGCATCGGACTGCTCACTTGCTTGGAATATACATAGACAGCATTGTTCTCACTGCCTGCACAGGACACAATGCACATGGTTAGGGCAAAACAGAGCTGGAAAATGCATGCAGCATATACCGCAGGCTATGAAGTCTGGCGTCACACTTAGCCCCACAAAATTCTTATCATTTGTGTGGCCTCGATATGTTCGGATGCAGACACCATTTGTCTGCCAGCACTTGAGTTCGCTGTCTGTGGATCTGTACACAACCCAATGGTCCTAACAAACCTTTTGTCCACATGCAGTATATAACTTACGCTGAGACCAGCTCATCAGAACCCATGAAGTTCACATAAGACACTGCCTTCTTGTGCCCCAGCAGCTCAAGCAATGGTTTGCTAGGACTGCGCAGGTCTAAATAGTGCACACCATGGTCAGCAGAGCCATAGGCCAGGAAGTAGCGACTGTGTGGATTGAACTTAACAGAACAGATGTTTGCCCGGGCAGAAAAAGAAAAGATGGAATTTGGCTCTCTATCGCTCCACAGCTTTACTGTGCAGTCATCACTGCCGGAGGCAAAGAGAGACGGTTCTTGCGGGCTGTAGGCGACAGACCAGACTCGCCGGCTGTGCTCCTATTTACCAGATAGTCATTAGGGAATGGAGAGAGGCCTCTACAGCCGTTTACCTGGTGTAGACCAGTCCTCTGGCCAGTGCTGGTGTCCCACAAACACACAGAGCCTTCGTAGTCACTAGAGACCAGGCGGTGCTTGTGGTATGGGTTGTAGGCTACACAACTAGTGGGAGAACACATCACAGGTAGGTGACACCATTACCACCATATCACGCTGGGACACCAAACCTGAGCTTTGCAGCACAGCTCATGTCACGAACGGGGAAGTGGTTGGTGAAACCTGCGTTTCTCACAACACTCTCATACTCAAACACCTGAGGACGTGAGGAGGGAGACCACGTGACACGCACGACCTGATCACACACACACACACTGTACATACCTTGATCTTCTTGGTCACTCCAGCTACTGCAAAGAACTCTCCATCACGGTCAAACTCAATGCTGGAGACGATGCAGCAGTTGTTAGTGGGGTCTCCATATGTCAAGGTGGCCAGCTCTCTAAAGGTTCTGAACTGAGTGAACTTGTCCAGGCCATCACAGAATCTCTCCAGACTCTTCTGGCCATCTGGAGGCTCTGCAACAGACACACACATCACGTCAAACACACTCTACATAATAAAATAGCACATCCATACCTCCAACACGTGGAAGCTTTATATTAAGGTAGTCCTCCAGGATTTCACCAAAGTTGGCCTCCACTCTTTGGTTCCGCGAGCTGACCTGGAGACCAGAGGAAGAAGACTGCTCAGTGAGAGTGGGGAGAGGTGGCAGAAGATATGGAGAGAACCACCTGTGATGTGTCGTCCTCCATCTTAGCCTCACTCAGCCTCATCTTGTCTGCCCTCAGGACTTCCATTTCTGTCTCTATCTTCATTAGCTCCTAGTGCAAGAAATATTTTGTATTAGGTACCCCTGGAAGTGTCTTACTTACCTTCTCTTTCTTCTCAATAGCCAGGTCTAGGAAGTGAAGAGTCACAGCTATCTTCACTGCCTTCTCTTTCTACACCAAAAGAAATCCACATTATATATGAGGTGAGATTAACAGCAGATCCAACCTTGTCTCTCTCCTGTGAGCGCTCAGCTATCCCTCTCAGCAAGGCAGAGAGCTCATCCTCACCCAACTTAGATGTAATCTCCAGTATTTGTGCCACATCATGACCACCCTGAATCAAAATGCTCCCATGAAAAAAAGACAAATAGAGGTCTTCATTTACCTCATTCAGCGCTCTGTTGGCTGCAGCCTGAGCCTTGAACTTGGCCACCACATCATTCACTGCAGGTGGAGCGCTAGGAAAACACAAAACAAGACAGACAGAGCAACTGACAGGAGCAGTTAGGGTGAATGGCACTGACTCCTGGTACAACTGCCTTGCACACCGGGCACTGCTGAGTCTGCTCCACTGCGACAACAATGCAGCTGTAGCTGGGGGGTGATGAGCAAGTGAAGGACTCAAAGACAATATTATACACTCACCAGAAACTGTGCCCACACTGTGTCACATACACCTCATTAAACAGATCGAAGCAGATAGGGCTACAAAAATAAGTTATGGCGAAGAAGTGAAGGCCAGAGAACTGTTGGTGGCGCTTGTTCCTTTACCACATCAAGTCCGTGTTTGTCAGCCTAGCAGACGGTTCACTTACAGTGTCATCAGGCTCAGGCCGAGACTGGGAAACCGAGCGCTTTCGCTTTTTGCGATTCCCTTCTTCGGCCGACATTATCGATCCCCCACCCACTTGGCAGATCCTCGCGCGTGCGCGTGGGGCGGATGGTCGCGCGCGCGCGTGTGTAACGCGCGGCAAAGTTGGTATATAGACGAGACAGGTGTAGAGCTGCTCCAGACACCTGGAATGCCGTCGTGCAATACTTCACGTAGGATGAATGACGTGGTATTGCAGAGCTAGAGAGCTTGTCTACATCATGCAGCGTAGGAGTGTGGATTGGGGTGTCCGGAGACATGACTGGCAAAGAAGTGTCTGTAAAAATGCCCCAACTTCATCTCTTCAGGGTGCCTGAGCAGGTCCCAAATGTGGACATTGCCCAAAGGCTGCAGAAACAAGAACTTACTACACAAGGGTGCTTCTTTCACATGATGGAGTTTCAAAATTTTTGTGAAAAATAAAAGCAAATGAGAGTAGGTTCAGATCAGTAGAACTGCTCCCAGTTGTAGCCACCCTCAGGATTGAGGGAGCCAGTCAGGAGGAGCATCACATCCACAACCCACCACACCCCAAATCCACCCAGTGTCAGGAGCTTGGCTATGCCGAGACATGTGTAGCCAAGGCAAAATCGGTCCACTCCAAAAATCCCAAGAAACAAGGAGTAGAGGAATATGGTTGGGAAATAGTGCCCTTTATATCTAAGAGGAACACAAATTTACTATAATATAGTGGCTATAGAACACCCTGTTTCTGACTTTACACAAGGAACATCTGTTTTAGTGAAACTGCGTTCTCCAGCACACTCAACTCCTTCCAAAACCGAGCAATTCACCAATGTCGTCTGCACATCTTCATATGTCTGCCCTCCAAACTGATATAATAATTATATACAACTTATGACAACACTATCACATACTAGCGGTAAATACCCTGCATGGACTTGTAGTGTTGGCATCTTCTACCGATTCGCACCAGTAAAAGTCCTCGGGCCTATATAAGAAGGGGGAATTAGGTCCCTCCCCTGTGTTTCAGACACTTACAGCAGACAGCAGAGAACTCGAGGACTGTATGGACGATACAAATCTACCTCAAACTCCTCACAGGTTCTGCTACCGTTCAAGAATATCTCCTCACAGAGACAGGCAAGAAAGAGGTTCCCCAGAGCCAGAGCTACCGGCAACCACATCGCACGCAAAAGTGGTCGACCACGCCCATAATACAGGGGCGTGGCGTATCACTTTGCTGCGCCGCGAGGATATGGATTTGCTTGGCTGTGGGAGCGATGGTCCACCGTCCCAGGTCTGAAAATGTGTTAGCTACATGACTAAGGTTTGTGATGAGTGCAGAACCATATTCAAGGTTCTGTCGCGACTGGTGGACGGGGACACTGGAGAACGTGTCTACGTCCTGACGGGGGGAGAGGAGGCGGGTCTGCGACTGGCGGCGTGCGTGGACAGCCGGACCTGGACTACTCTGCTGACTACTGCTAACCTCAGTGGCATGGCGCGACAAGTCGGCATTGACTCAGAGGAGTTCAAACAGGAGTCGGAACGTGCACTGTCCGGGCAGCCCAGGGCCACGGAAACCTTCTTTTACAGCGTGACCCACACGTCTGGGGGACTGCAGTTGAGTTGGAAACGACACTTGCTTCCAGATAATGTCAAAGTATGTGTTTAACCAGTTAGTAGATATCCTCTCTTATAGCTGGTACCACTGTTTTTCAGTTCCAGCTGGGCAGTGTGCTGCTGAGAGAAGAGGAGGCAGGACCAACTCACAGTATGATCCTGGAGCATGCAGTCAGCACCTTCCTCTGCCTTCAGAACAAGATATCTGAACTACAGAGAGTGAATCTGCAACTGGCCCAAGAACAACAAACAGCACTCGAAAGACTTGAGCATGCAATCCGTAGCAAGGAACAGGTAAACAATACTGCGTTGTTTTGAATGGTTTTGGACTGTGGGTTCATGCAGGTGGAAAAAGAGATGTACAGCAAGTTCAAACTGGTCCTGAATGAGAAAAAGAACAAAATCAGACGTCTAATGGATGGGTTGGTTACATCTGCTGCAGCCACTGCTCTAGAGGATGAAGTAGCTACTACGTCCCCAGCAGGACATTCTAGCACCCCTCCACCTCCTCCACAATCCAGTAAGGAATATTAACATACATAGTTTACAAACTTTCTGATTGGCCCGAAGCCTTGCTAGGTGTGCCCGAACTAGTTTCGCCACCAACAAAGAGAAGAAAGAGAGAGGCTAGATGCACGGAAACAAAGGAGCCTGACATTGCAAAGCCACCCAACATCTCCTGTCCACAGACAAAAGAGACAAATAGAAGTAAAAAGAGTGATTCTCAACAGAGCTCTAGTGCTGATGAAGATGATTTGTTAGGTTTACTTTAAACAGTGTTATTGCATCTCAGGTGAGTTCAGTTTTGATATGAGGATTGGCTTGAGCTCTGCAGGGCATTGTTCCAGTACATTCTGTGCGTGAAGTTATTATCATTATACCACTGGCAAACCAAAAGAACTTTGTACCTGCAGCTGCGAAGGGTCGGCTTGCTCTACAAGTGCCACTAGAGTAGACTTAGTTTCCCCAATGAACAGAACACTAAATGGCTGAGGGTAAGGGTGGTGGTCTCTCACTGCCACGAAGACAGTCTGCACTGACCTGATAGGCTAGTGGAGGAATGTTAGGGAGCGGTGCAGACAGACTGACACACTGCCCATAGGCCTTTACACACAGCCAAAGAAAGCATGTGGTAGCAGTCAGTGTGGATTTTAGCACTGGTGCAGAAAGCCTTCCTGCTAGTCTGTGGAGTTATATTAGTGGCAGAGAGAGGTAAAAACTGCTCTCATTGGCATGCTTACTTCAGCAATAGTACTGGGTAGGAACTTGATGGTGTGCAGCTGAAGGTTCCCCTGTATATTTACAGGAACTTAAATACTTACACATCAGACAATTATGCTTCTTACCGGAATTCAGCCAACATCTGCAAATGGTTTAACTTCACAAACTCTATAGAGTACGCAGACATACAATTGAAAATTTTGTCAAAGTCCATAATTACCTGGGACTTCTGATTGGTCACTGAGAAAAACTTCCATTGCTGTTGGCTCTAGTTCAACACAAGCCTATACACTGGAATTAGAGATGACCAGAAGATCGCTGCACTGCTGACCTCAAGAAGGGTCTCCACAGTAGAGAGAAGGGGGTGTGGGTGAGGGTTGCTTGCCAGCCAATGTACACAGCATACAGCCACAAAGACAACAACCTGTACGAGGACCAAACCATAAAGAGATCGTAACCAACTTAAAAAATGATACATGTATGGGAAGGTGGGCCAGGTGTAATGAAGCAGTGTCATCCTGCTGTGTCAATTTGTGCCACACTGCCACACTGAGTGGTGCTAGTAAACCAGAACAAACGAATACCGGTAGGGGACCCTGCATACCACTAGAGAACACCATTCACAACAGAGAAATCAGAGCTGCAAAGAATTGTACCTGTGAATCCATGGTGCAGTGGCTATCACTTCACATGGACAGGGAGGTTTGTTAGGAAAAAGAGGCCAGTGGACCTGCAGTTGGTACATTGTTAATAAGACATTATCCCTGAATGGGACAGTCACCAGTAAGGAGGCCAGAAAGAAAGGACTCAGTTCACAGAGCTGCTTGGCTCCACCCCCTGCAACAGAGCTGACTCCCTAAGTGTATATGCACCACCCTTCATCTTTGGTTATGTGTACAACACAAAGTCAAATGCTGCAAAAATGTATGCATGCTATATAGAGTGAAAAGAAGAAGGAGCAAGGAAACCTTCAGCATGGAGTGTGCATACCTGTAGAAGATAGTGGGTAATGTGGAATGGCAAAGCCATCATGGTCTGCACCAGAGGAGCCTGGAGAGCAGGGTGTAAGACTAGTCAACCAACTGTCTACTCACAAGAGTCTGCTGGACAAAGCTTCCAACTACCGTTACATCACCATCTTTACAGCCACAGAACAGAGTGGATGGAGGAAGAGAGACTGCTAACCTAATGTGAAAACTGAGTTCCAAAAACTGCATAAGCACTTGAGTGTTTGGTTACGTCATGGAGGAAGCGGCCAGGGATACACTGCGGCTCTAGGTTGGGTTACTGGTAGAAAGTGAACAGGGTCGACATTAATTGCTTACATCACTAAGTAAAGTCTGCAGAGTTTCCAATAGTGGAGACGATGAGCTGCAGCCTACACGGGCCAGCTCCTAGAACACAAAACTGCTGGGTTACTAAGTATAGCATAAGAGTGAACCGGCTAACCTGCAAGATCGCAACAAACTCAGCAGAGTGTTGCTGGCGCACTAAAGCCTTGAACAACGTCTGAAAGAGCTGGTCAGCAGATGAAGACGGTAAATACGTACCGTAGACTTCTTTCCATCGGTACGACAGTCTGCATGCGGGGTTCAGAGATTTGACTGTTTAAGACAAGACAAGCCAACCTCATTGGGCGAGCCGTCCGTTCTTCCCTGACGTCCAACTCCCATGATACCCACGCTTCGAACGAAATCTGCAGTAAAACAAAACTTCGTCGTCCAGAACTGCGCTATTTGCGCATGCGCAGTATTCCCGGTGCCTAGCAATCAATCCAATTGCGCGAAAAGAAGGAACAGCAGCAATGAAAGATACTGAAATTCTAGTGCTCGTGGTGGCACTTCTCGTCACTGCTCAACAATCCTCAAGTGATAAGATTCAGGTCAGATTTACTTTGTCTCCAACAAACTAGCTACTGATATTCCTGCTGCTCAGCTACAGCAAAGATCCAGTCTTGGCTGTGCCACTGCCTACTACATGCTTAGAAACAGCATTCCGCAATCCTGCAATTTCGCCTTAAGCCAAATCACAGCCTCACTTACAAACAGCAGTCAGCACATAGACAGTGGCGATATTTGCAGCTCATACTGCATCACTCCACTGAAACAAGCTGCACAAGAATGCACAGGTATCGACGACATATACACTGCCATCAACTTGAGGTGCTGTTGGAATGAGCATGGAGAACAGTAAGTGGCTCCAGGGCTACATAATGTATGGGAAAAGCAATGGTTTTCTACAGGTGTCTTTCTCTGGCTGGACATGCATCACTGACAGCCCTCGTCTCTGAGTGTGGCTACTACTTCAACAACAGCTCCTCTGAAAACTGCTCCACTGCATGCTCTGCAGCAATGACCACGGCTGCTACAGTCCTAGGCTGCTGCCTCTCTGCTTTGCTGACCAGTTCAGCGGAGGAACATTTTCTGCAGCCTAGTCTGTGGCAGCAGTGTCATGCACAGGTCGACAGTCCTGCATCACACTGCACTCGGTGCAGCACAGAGACTTTCAGCAGCAGTGAAACTGTCATACTCCTAACCATTGCTGCCATATTATTCACATAACCTTGCAGCTGTGCCACTGCTCAGCAATATAGTGATTCTCTAGCAGCAACCTCTCAACTGCTTCCAACACAGTATTTTCTGCATAAAATCAAAGGAAACCAAGTGCAAATCCTGGACACACTAGAATAATACTCAGCGTGGTACTGCTGGCATGCACAGCAAGGGTTACAGGTAAACGCATACTAATTGGCCCAGCCCATCAATTAGCAGTACCGCGCATGAGCAGTTCGCCGACGGTTTGCACTTTAGTGCTTTTCACTATGTTAGGGGATCAGAGAAATTGAAAAAAATGTAGAAGTTAACGAATCCACTTGCAAACAATCTGGGCTGAAGGAGCTCTGCCTTATGTCACCTTATAACAGGTTCATTTTAAATTAGTAGGTCGACCTACTATAGACCTATAGGCCTACCGAAGCTATTAAATAAATTATTGCCCTTACATAAGTTGGCAATTAGCAGTACAACATATGCGCGTGCTTCCGCGCGCGCGTTTAGTTCCCAGACAATCTGTTCGCATATGAGCAAGATATTCCATAGAATCATATCCCGTTCTCACATAGGCTACAATTCTGCAGAGAATGCAAACCCTGTGGTATATACTTTACCAGTAAAAGTCGAGTGTAGGAATCTTGCTCTTTTGTACATGTACACCATCTGGCAATACAACTCATCTGAATTCTCATCCATTGAAAGCTGTGTGGCTTACCTTACGAAGCAGACAAGTTGGCAGAGGAGTTTCTCTCTCTATGTGAATGAACTGCTCCATGAATATACAGCAAAACCTAGGGTTCCAGGTAAACAGGTGGTATATAGAGGCTGGACTAGAGATATCTGATTGATGCTAAATGCGAGAGTGAGAGCAGCTCTCTGCCTTCTATATACCCACCATTAACACCATTAACGGCAATTCAACCCTGACCCATTGTATACACGTACTAGGTCATGCTTTAAGAGTTAACTGGGAATTTCAGCATTTAAGTATAAAAACAAAGTGTATGTTCTTTCTGTACACTGATTGAGTGAGCGAATGTGGCCTACCTCAAGGCCTGAGTTGGCATATCATGACGTAATTGACAGAGAAGATCAAGGCAGAACTCTTTGCCTGTCTGTTGGCAGACAAGCAGTGTCCACTGGTGGTGACTTACACAACATCTGTTCTTACACACAGAGCAGTGCCATTCAGTTCCAGGCCGGCCATGGGAGGAGCTGCGTGGAAGGCCTGACACAGTAGCACAGCAACGGCAAACAGCTGCATTGCCACCAGCTCCACGAACTGAACGGGTAATAATTCTTCCCACAGACTTAAAGAGGTTGAGACTGACTTGAGAGGTCAGCAGTTCATTCAGTCGAGCATAGAGTGGACTATGAAGAGATGTGTGAGAGCTCAGTACAGCCAGTAGGTCCCCTACCCACCTGCAGACTCAGTACACACTCTGTACACATGCACACTGAGATCTACACCTATATCCATGATCCTTGTTCTCCCATTCAGTGACAAGTGTCTTGCCAATGGCACTCAGGATATGGTCCACAAGCTATTATTCACCAGAGAGTGATTGAGGTCCACAGCCAAGAGCACTGGCAGCCTACCTTCAGAGCTCTGACTGGAGAGAGAGTCTCTTCTCTGAGGCACGAAGAGAGGCGAGAGAGGAGGCTGGCCACACCTCCTGCAGGAGGCACCATTCATCGCGGGCAGCGGGGCAGGAGATGTCTTACCTGAGTTTTCTCTCACAACTCTGGGCAGCTCCTCCAGAATTGACACCACATCTCCAGTCACACTCTCCATCTCTGGACACACCAACTGCTGATGGTCTACTCACTAATAGTAACACGTTACCTCTGCCTTTCATTTCTTGACAAGCCTTCTCATAACGCCTCATCATGCGTGGGGGAATAATTTTTTCCCTGAGAGAACAACATTCTCTACTTGCATGACTGACTTCACAACGCACACCTTGCCAGAGCCGATATAAACTGGTCTCTTGGTTCAGAACAAGTCGAGGAAGGACACAGTAGCGATGGGAGAAATCTTCCTAAATAGTACGGTTGTCTGAATCTGCTGGCCTCTATGACACTCTGAGGGATAGAGCCAGTGCAACTGTAGTGCTCTATGGCCTCCTCAACCTCCTGTCTCGCCTGACAAGAAAGGAGACACAAACTACCCACCCAGGCACTCATTCTCACTTACATCAACATCAGTTTTTCCTCCACTTGGAACCTGGCAATCACGATAAAGTGGTAAGTCAGTAGCTATCATCATTGTATATACCTTCTCTCCAAGATCTTGCAGTCTTGTGGACACCAGTGTTACATAGTCATTGACCTGAGCCAGACACTTGGCCAGTTGACGAGGAGGGTGGGACACATGTGCCTAGAAGACAGCTAGTCTCCCACCTGACTCAACACACATAGTGACTTGCATATATACCTTCAGTGCAAACACTGGGTCATGAGGAACTAAAGCACTCAGCATTTTTAGCAGAAACAGCAACTCTTTCTTTCCTTTAATGAAAGTGCCACTTCTGTCCCCAAACACATTCTAGGATAAATTGTCACATTGTATTAAGCAGCAGTCAGTGCACACACTGGCTAGGAGATATCACATACTGCACCTGAAGCCAGTGGCCATAGGAAGTGAAGAGGTGAGATCCCTCCAAAGATGCCTGTCTTGCAAACAGCAAACCACAGGCCAACAAATGTGTGTCTCCTTCCTCCAGTCCCTCAGACACCAGACCCTCCACCAACTCTGCAGTACAACATGTTCACCTCCCATCCTTCACTGGTATATTATAGTCACACCAGTCAGTAATCTGGGGGTGCTCTGATCGTGTTGAAGAAAACACACCACAGCCTGCAGCAGAGCTGGCCAGTTGAGCTAATAGATCAGTACATTAGTGACACTCAAAGTACGGTTCATACACTATACCTGCTCCACACTTAGAGCCTTTTGAAGTAGCTCAGCAAAATGAGTGGTACCCAGCACAGAAAGAAGATCAGAGTAGAGAGAAATGGTTGCCTGTGGCAGGGAGGAGTACTGCCAGGTTTCCTGCTGCGAGACAGCCTCCGGCACTGCAGGGGAGCAGACAATCAGAGGGTATACATCATGTGGGTGGGACCAACTGGAGAGAGGAGGCTCCTCCAACCGGGAGCTCAACATAACTGCTCCAACCGCCTCAGCCACTGCAGAGCTGATTGAAGTACTTGCAACTGCTGCTCTCAACAAGGAGTAAGTGGGTGTGGCTTGCATGGCTATATATAGGGAAAGGTTTGTTTAGTACAAGCAAGCACAGAAGAAACTCACCTTGTGGCAGTTGCTTCACCACCTCCAGTGCCTCTGGACATTGCTTTGTGACCAGTTCACACACTGCCTCTGCTGCAGCTGTAAGACAGGGAACACTGCTGAACTGCAACCCTGCCTCCCCTTACTTTGCATGACAGCTATCTGTTCTGCAGAGACATTCTCCTCACAGCTGAGACTAGTGATGGCAGCAACCATGTACTGGACTGAGGCTCCACTTGTTCTGTAGTCACAGGACTACATTGGCACTTCCTCTCACACACCTTACCTGAGGAATGACTCTAGACTTGCCAGACTAGCAGCGTGAAGACTACAGACCACCTCCAGAGGAACATGTGGCAACTGCTACTGACACAACAGAGACACTCACAACAGACCCCAGACACAAGTCTTACCTTGACCAGAGACCGCAGGAAATTTTTTGGGCAAAACAGCAGAGTGTCTACCAAGGCACTCGCTGCTCGAAGGACGGATACCAGCTTGCACTGCATTTGATCAGCTCCAACCAGCTAATCAGGTGCTGAGGGGGTGGGGCTAACCCGCTGAGCTGCGGAAAGGAGATGGTTCCCGTCCTCCCAGCAAGACATCACTGCCTCCCACACGCCGTCAGTGGCTGAACTGGCATGCTGCAGGCTCTTAGCTTCTTCCTCACCTCTTGACGATGCAAGAAGATTTTCATCACGTGACCCAACCTCGCAGATCTGCAGCAACTTATCGTTAGCCGTTCAAAAACATACCTCCCCATACCTCTTTGGCAGACGAAGTCCAGCACAGTTGCTCTGTTGCAAGTCGTACTGCCGCTTCCAGCACACCCTCCATCACCGCGCGCGCGCGGTTCGGTGTGTGTGCGCGCGCATCGCGTACACCGCACGCGTGTTACGAAGCGGACAAAAACGTTAATTTAGATAATTCCGGCATACGTGCTTAACGCCCACGCAATGAACCGCGCTCCGCTTTGCCTAAAACAGAAGCGTTTTCATCGATCCCTGGACGCTACGCAAGTTTTAAAAAACGGTGCAGTTCAACGTTTCCCGTAAGAATAACCTTACGTTTAACGGATTATAACAACTGCGCAATAATATCTTTCACCGAAACCTACCGCGCACGCTCTTTTCAGCTACACCCACAAACAGCTGCGTGGGTGTCGAAGTTTTGTCCGAGCTACTGCGCGCAAAAGGAAGTTTTTCTTCACCCATATACTCCACACATGTGAAGCCATACCCATCAGCTGTCCGTAGCAAGAGTCCCAGTTCTGGTGCGTTTTTTCCCCTTTAAAATATGGACCAATGATTATACATTATTATAAAACAGTAAAGTATGGAAGAAACAGCAGAGAACCACACAGAGTTACTAGGAAAGCATTGTAGGGTGTGTGCAGGGAGGCTTCAGCAGGCAAAGAGCAGGTCCACCTCTTTCTTGTGCACCAGTCACAGAGAAGAACTGAGAAGTGCTTTTGGTATTGAGGTTGAGAGAGATGACATCAAACAGCACCCCACACATTTCTGTAATAGCTGTTACAGAAAAATGAAGAGAGTGTGCACACATAGAGCATCATCAACACCATACGCACCAACTCTGGAATTATTCAACTGGACACCCCACATGACGGAAGCATGCCCTGTGAGAAAATTAACCTTACTGCATATACAATTGTGCGCTACATAATACACAGGTATGCGACCATTTCTGCAAGCTTGCACGTGGAGGTATATAGGGGGAGGAAATACGTGGCGAGAGGGAGACCAAGAGGACTATATAACGCCAAAGGCTGTGATTACCCACATCAATGAGATCGTTCCGGAGCCCCTACCAACATGCAGCAGCACTACACCTCACCCGTCTCTCATGTGTCCTGTGTGCATGGAAGTGCTGATGTCACCAGCCAGTTCCTGGGCCACTACAGGACCTCATTCCCCCATGCAACAGTGATACCAAAAATGCATCTCCTAGAGGATCACGTGCTTCCGTGGCTGAGGCAATGGAGGTGTGGCTCGGGATTGATGGGAGAACAATGAGCCAAACACACTTCCACCACATGGAGAACTCCTACAGATGAATCAAGGATCCACTGCAGCGACTGAATTACATCATGCACCAACACATGCTGCAAACGGCCACAAAACTGAACATCCTACAGCCCCCAGTCAAAGAGGAAGAGTTGCTGAGTCCGACAAACATTACGTACATAGTGCACTTACCGAGCACGTCTTGTCCCACAGAAAAAATGCACCGTCTTGACTTGAACTGTCCCTTCCAGAGATGGGATTAGACGTTCTCGCAGTACAGGCAAAAGCGCAGGAAAAACTTCACGTGGGTAGAAAACCGGCGTCTAATACGAACAACTCCGCTGCGGAATGGACGCGTGTTACTCAAAAACCGCTTGGGCTAACTTCACCGGACAAAGACGGGGGCCACTACTGGGCCATGTGCTAGGGTCTAAAAGGTCGAATGGAGCGTGTTTTCAAATCGTTTGTATGGAATAGGGCCAAACATTCCGCCTGTAAAACGGTTGCTAGGACGTTGCTACGGACATGTATGCGGGGGAAAATATTTCAGGGGTGTGTCTGAATGTCCGCGAAATGTATTGCGTGAAACACGCGTGACCGCCGAGAGTTTTTACCGCCACGAGTAACTGCGCATGCGCACACCCAGCCCGGCGCCCTCAATAAACCAAGGCGCGGCCGGCGCGTCGAAGCTATGCGCACAGAGGGCGAGTGTCGCACTATAGTATTATATCAGAGATACGCCCACTCGTGGTCTGATGTGTAAGACTACTAGATCGTGAGCTCCACGGTTCGATTCCTGTATAATGATGTAATATAACGTTTTTTCATCAGGCCAGCCCAAGTGGCTAACGTGGGGACTGTCACATAAGGTAGTTCCAATCTCGGACCCGCAGTAAAGTGTCAGGTGGTCCAGAGCATTGGCTGGGAACAGCTCTGGTTCTCCCCTTACCCACAAATCTACCACTGACCCACGTTTCTCAAAAGGCAGCGTATAGTTCGGCATAGCACTGCGTCTGTCTGGAGAGATGGAGGGCTGGCAGATTATTTCAAAGTTTATTGTGTTGCCTTTTGCTATTTTTTCCACATTAATTTGTCATGATCCGGAGATCTTTTTTTTGAGCGAGAAAACATTTTTGTTTTGTGAGAAAAAACATTGTGTAAAAACGGGACTATCTACACACATGTATAACACACATACATACATAATTAATACATGGCAATGAGTCCTGAGTGAGGTCACTAGACCATGGTACTGTGCTCTGCATTGGGTGTGGTCTGGAGGGTGACTCCAGCACTGCCTTTAGAGCCACTGGAGTTGAGGGAAGAGTTGCTGGACTGGTAGTACGTCTCTCCCATGGGGTTGTCCCCTGAACCACTCGAAAGCCTCTTCCCTGCCCCTGCAGAAAACACTGGTTCCTTTCATCACACTACTGGGGGAGAGGACTTACCGGAGTCCTTGGCAGGAGAGAATGCGGGGCTATCGCGACGCGAGCCTCGGGACTGTTGAAGGTGGATGTTGTGCTGGTTGAGGCTGTCGCCAATTCGCACACTCTTCATCGGAGTTATTCCAGTTCCTGTGGCTGGTCCGCTGATACCACCCTGGTAAGGAGAGCGGGCTGGTGTGTCCACTCCTTGGTACGGGGAGCGGGCAGGTGTGCATGTTGGTCGATGAATAGCAGGTGGTCGCCCCATGGGAGAACCAATTGGCAGATGATGAGGCCGTGCCGAGTTGCTGGAGAGGGAAAGTTGTAGCTGCACGTTGTCCTGCTGGTACTGCTCCACCTGTTTCTCCAGCAGAGCCATCTTATCATCTTTCTCCTGCAGTTGGCGACGCAGCTGTGCCACTTCGTCTGAGCCTTCCATCTTCTCTGGCCGGTAGCTCTCCAGAATCTGCTTCTGTTCCGTGATGGTGTGGTTCCTTATCTTCTCTCGCAACTGCTCGTATTGCTTCTTCAGATCCATATTCTGGTCCTGCATCTCCCTGTATTTTTCTCTCAGGTATGCGTTTTCTTTCTTGAGGTTGACAACCTCCTGCTCTTTCTTCTGATACATGGTCCGCAGATCATCGTACCTGGCCTCCATCTCCTGCAGCTTGTGCTCCCTGTGGTCCCTGCTCCCATAGTCCAGAGCACTCTGCTCCGTGCTGGTGGTGCTGTAGACGGAAGTCGTGGTGTAGGAAATGTCGCTGAACCTTCGATCCATTCCTGACGGCCTCTCGCCTTCACCGTTCTGGTAGGGCAGGGAGAAACTGTCTGTAGTGGCAGTGTTCAGAGAGTCGCTGGCACTGCTGGTGAAGTGCCCAGATAAGCCTGTGGCCACTTCCCCCAGTCCATGAGTGCCTCCTTCTTGAACTGGTCTGAAGGCACCTCGTCGCTGGGGCGGAGTTCTTGGCCGCACTCCAAACACAGGGTCAATGTCAGGGGAAGGCTGCACGGGAGCAGGGGGGAGGGTTACGCCAGGCATGCCAGGGGGGAGAGCTCCAAACTGAGGGTGCATGTCAAACTTGCTGCGGTGCGGACTGCTGGCCAGAGAATTGCCTGAGAGAAGGATGGCAAATGAGACTCTGGTGGGACGAGGTACATACACAGCTAACCAGCAGAAGTAGCAGGAGTGGTCAGTTTTGATCCTGGCGTGGAGACACTGGCCAGAGAACTCTGCCGGTCTGTGAGCGAGACAAGAGACAGCAGAATGCAACATGTGAGAGACTGTATTGTCTTACGTGTGGGGACGTTAACTGGGGGGTTAGATTGGGGAGACATTGGACTAGGTGTTCCATCTCCTGGAGGGGAAAGACGTCACCAAATGATACAAGGCCAACAGTAACAGTTTGTGAGTAGATACCTCTCCTCTGGTCTTTGGCTCTGGCCAGCGCACGCTGCAGTTCTCTAGCTATATGGGCCTGGACACGCTGCTTTCTCAGTGCCTCCATCAGCACATCCATGGCATGCCCGTCCCTCTCCGAGTGGCGACTGTGAATCAGTTCTATCATCTCGTACACCTGCGCCCCCCCACGCAATCCTTAGCTAAACACTCAACGCCACTACTGCCAAAGGATCTCGTACCTTTTCACTGGCCGTGACTTTAGCCTTGATTTTCTCACAATCTTCCGGGAAAAGGACGCCCTTGGCTCTGAGGGCAGGGAAGTACCTGGCAGGATCGCCCAGCTCAGCGCTGAGATAGTCCACCCGACCGATCAGAACATTTCCTTTCAACTCGTTCATGTCCTTGTCTGCCAACTTGGTTGCCATCTTCCCCGCCTTTGGAATCTGTTACCTTCGGCTGTGTTCTATCAAAAGGTTCGTGGGCTAGACGTTAAGGTGTCCGGACAGCTCGACCACAGACCCCTGACGAGTAGAGACACGCAGCTCACGGACGACGACACATGAAGTTCTCACCACGCCTAATGTAAGCTTACATGACGTAATCGCATTCACTTTCTATCACGTGACTTTGACGGAAGTTCTAGCAGGCCATTTTGCACCGACCGACCAGCGGAGATCTTTATGTAGCTGCGCCGTTTGTTTCGAAACGTCTAGCTGGGTGGACGGAGCGTGAGGAGAGAGGGCCATCATGGCAGCTAATGCAGAAGGCCTGGAGTGGCGTCAAGCCCGTCAGTACCTGATAAACAGCGGCGTGATTCCGCCGACACACCGCGTGACTAAACCTGACGTGGATCTGGTGGACTTCGCTCGCTCTCTACGAGATGGCGTGTTTCTCTGTAGCTTGCTCAACATAATGAAGCCGAACTGTGTTGAGGACTGGTCACCCAGGCCGCTCATGCAGGTTCTGCCTATAAATACATGCACCATTTTGTACTAAGTCAATTCCTGGGCGAGAGTGTATGGAGTTCCAGTGTTGTTGTAGGCCCTGGTAGGCGTTGCAATGTAGGGCCGTCATTTACACAACATGCTGCGTTGTGGAACACACATTCATATCTGATTCTTGAAATGCCTTTCAACATCATGTCTCTCTATTTATTGCTCACCATGCCACAACCAGCACTACTACCTGCGTAACATTGCGGCTTTCCTGCAAGCCTGCAAGAAGCACTTCAACTTGCAAGACCTGTTTGTGGAGACTGATCTCTATGAGGTGGACAACTTCAAGAAGGTGATGCAGGTTCTGTCTCGGCTGTCCCACTCGCCTGAAGCCCTGGGCCTGGGCTGGGTGTAAGTTGTTAGTAGCTCTCACATTAGCTGTCAATTGGTCTGTTGGGGTTCTTTTGTGTCTGAAAGATTCAAAGTCGGGACCACTTAGCCTTGTCTCCTCCCTCCCTTTCTCTCAGACCTTTCCCACGCAAGGAGCAGCGGAACTACTACAACCAAGTCGCCAACGAGGAGAGCATATATGCATCTCTACAAGATGTCACTAGCTCTCAGTGAGTACTGCTTCCCGTGTTCTTCCCAAACAGGAACTCTCAGTAATGTGTATATACTGAAATAAGAATAAAGAATTTCGACCTTATTGCAAATTGCTTGAACCACTGTTGAAATGGTGTCCACCCACAGCATTAGACACTTCAAAGTGAAATATTGCAAGTTTTGTCCATCGAAAGTCCTACAATTCTGTACTCCTGTTGTGATGTAGTGTATGGTACTGTTTGTCTGTGCACAGCGACCGGCTGTATGCCAATGTGGACGAACTGTATG
The DNA here is from genome assembly GCA_030341885.1 of Geodia barretti. Lineage (NCBI taxonomy): Eukaryota > Metazoa > Porifera > Demospongiae > Tetractinellida > Geodiidae > Geodia > Geodia barretti. Next base: position 27,727 of record CASHTH010003836.1, on the reverse strand, counting down.
ATCATAACCCGGAGGAGGAGGAAGACCCTTATAGTTATGGAAACGAGAGCATCTACGACTCCATCTGCTACTACCAGGCACAGGTGAGAGGTGCTTGGTGCTTGGAGTGGAACATGACGTGAGTACATGCTCTGTGCCCACAGCCCCAGGCAGGAAAAGCCACAGACGTTGACGAGAAGAAATCATTCATTCTGGCTGAGCTCTATGAGACCGAGAAGAACGTGGTTCGTGTGTTGAACCTCATCTGTCACAGCTACCACGGAGCAGTCAAGGCTCTCATCTCGCCAGAGGACTGCAGGCTGCTCTTCGACACTGCACAGGTACACCCCTCCCCTCCTCACTCCCTCCCTCCCTCACTCTCCCTCCCACATCCAGCAACTGTATCCGGTTCACTGCAGTCTGCTGGAGGGTCTGGAGAGGTCGCAGGAAATGAAGAACGACTCGAGCAGAGCTGTGGCTGATGTGACGCAGCATTTCCTGAATCAACACTCTGGCTTTCTTCACTATGGGCAATATGCTGTGCGGCTTCCCTTTGCAATTGAGAGGGTAAGGACCTCGCGTTTCCTCCCTAGTGAGTGTGAATCTCTGTCCACAGGCCAAGTTGCTGCAGACCAGGGGAGACACCGCCAAGGCCATGATGAGTGTCCAGCAGAACTCCGGGCCCTCTGAGAGAAAGTTCCCTCTCTCTGACCTCCTCCACGTCCCCATTCAGAGAGTCCTTAAATACCCGCTACTCATGAACGTGGGTGTGGTCTTAGATACTAGAGGAACGCCAGTGTATTGTAACTGCAGGAGCTGCTCAAGTGTGTTCAGAAACAGTCGCTGCCTTCGTCCCAGGCAGAGAAGGTCAACCTCAATACCGTCATTGACCAGTTGGAGGTGAGTCCATCGTATATAGCTGCTCCCCCAACCACACTACATGCCCCTAGGACCTGGCCAGGTACATCAACTCCACCAAGGGAGATGCGGAGGACATGAAGCAGATCGAGGAGGTCGAGCAGAGCTTCTCAGAGCCTCTGCGCACGCCTCTCCTCCAGTGTGGTCGCTACCGACTGGACGGGGAGCTGAAGGTGAAGGCTCCTTGTGACAACGGGTCCTCAAAGAAGTGAGTGTGTGTGTGTGTGTGTGAGGAGAGGATGAGGTGTAGTGAGAGGCCCACTGCATCTACAGGTGGGTGTTTCTCTTTGACAAAGTCATGTTGGTGTGTCGCAAGCCACGTGCCGTATTTGACCAGCGCTACGTGGTGAAGACAGTGTATGAAGTGGCCCAGCTGAGGGTGGAGCCCATGCTGCATCAGCCACGCACCAAGGTAAGCAGAGGATTCTCTCCTCCCTCCTCCATTGCTCTGTCTCCCTGTTCGTCGTCAGGGCCAGTTTGGGCTCCAGATCTACTATGGTGGGACCCTGGAGATCGAGGTGTTTACCAAAACTGATGAAATGAAGAGTAGATGGATGGAGGCCATTAAACAAGCCAAGTAGGTCCTGTCTCACACCTATCTTCCATGCTCTCCCTCTTTACTCTCCTACTCAGAGAGGTGACTGCTCCCCAGAACTCCAACAGAGGTGAGTGTCATGTGTCCACTGTCATTGAGCCCTGGGTCCATGTCATGAGCCAAGTGGGCCAAGCAGCAGTGGTACAGCGAAGGCCTGCAGAGTCGTGCCACTGATGTGCAGTTGGCCAGTGGCTCTGCAGCCAACACTGTCACATTGTGAGTCATTAGTTGTGAGTGCCACTTGTGCTGGTCCTCAGGGAACCACAGCTTCGAGCTGACAACGTTTGAGGAGGCCTGTCTCTGTGACGTCTGTGGGAAGCTCCTCTGTGGCTGCTATTTCCAGGGCTACTACTGCCAAGGTGGGTGCCGTCTCATTCCCTGACTGGACTTGCCACTATTTCATTCCCACAGCCTGCAAGAAGTCAGCTCATTATAGTTGCCTGGCCTCCGTCCGTGCCTGCAGCTCCATGCACCCTCCAGGTATGTTCTGTCCTTTGTTCGCTCGTCTCTTTCATCATTGCTCTATGTTCCACAGCCCTGCCTCCCTCGCGGCACCCAGCACTAGCTCCTCGACACAGCCTCCAGGGTACAGAACCTCCTCCCCCTAGTCCTCGCAACCAGTTCCCTCGCAGAGGCACCTCCTTACATGAGCCGGACCTCCACGGTCTGTCGGTCCATGGCTCACTCTCACACAAACCCCTCTCTCTCTCTCTACTGATACAGGGGGACACCCTACAATATTTGTGGCAAAGCAACGTTACGATGCTATTGGTCATCGACAGTCGAGGATATTGACCTTTGACCGTGGTGAGGAGCTGGAGGTGACGAACCCTGTCCCTGGCTCCGAGTGGTGGGAGGCGACATCACTCCGGACTGGCAGACAGGGGGAAGTCCCTTCCAGTTACCTTAGCAAGAAACACGATGATCTTAATCTCGACCAGATGAGGTGAGGATGGCGTATTAATGTACTGACTGACTTTTATCATACTGTATGTACGCCTGTCTATCTGTAGTGAGGAGGAGAGGATTCGAACCTTCAGTTGGTATGGCTGGCTAGTGTGGGCTCACTGGAGTCACTGTGAGAGGCTGTCTCTCTCTCTATCTGCAGGTTCATTGGAAAGATGTCTCGCATCGAGGCCGAGCAGTGTCTCCACAGAATGAAGGATGGAGTTTTTCTAATCAGAGAGAGTGATGCGCGAAAGGGGGAGTATGCCGTTGCTCTCAGGTACCTTTTTCCTCTTTCCTCTGTGATGACCTACTTACTTGTGCTTGCGGGGGTGGCAGGTGGAAACACATGCCAAAACACATCAAGATCTGCAAGCACCCAGACACCAAGCGGTTCTATGTGTCAGATGTCACCGATTTCCAGTCTGTGTGGGTAAATATTGCACCTACTTCCATTTCTCCCTCCCTCCCTTACTCTCTCTCCCTGTCTCTCAAGGAACTGGTGAGCTTCTACCAGACCAACTCACTGGGGACCAGTTTTCCTGGTGTGGACACTACCCTCCAATTCCCCTACAAGGAGGTGGACCTTCGCTCTCGTGGAGGAGTGTCCAACCCTCCTGCCCCACCCCCTCTTCCTCCGTCTCGCTCAAACCCTCCACTCCCCTCCCCTCAGCCCCACCACGAGAGGGAGCTGTGGGCCGAGGTACTCTTCAACTTTTCTTCAGAGTATCCCGACGAGATGAGTATCGAGGTGTGCCCCTGATTCAATAACCTCTCAACTCTTACTCGATGCTCTCTCTTTCAGAAACATGAACATGTGCAAGTGCTAGAGAAGCAGACGGATAAACCTGGCTGGTGGTATGGTCAGTGCAGTGACAGGGTAAGCATCTGTCTCACTACATCTACAGCCCTCACTGCTGTCTTCTCTCCATTCAGATTGGCTTCTTTCCTTCAAACTATGTGCGAGAGATATCGTAACTCATTGTGACATAAACTAGAGCAAGTCAATGTCTCCTGCTGCCACATGGTGCACATGCACACCCTCAGCCTAGCTCCGTCCATAGCTTACTGCTTTGTGTTTTTGTGAGTAGTATTTTTGCATTGTCTGTCCAACCAACTTGTATGTGAGGCATACATTATCACTGCAAAACTTCTTTCTTCTTCCGCCCAGTTTGTACACACCCCAATATGTGCGTGTATAATTTTTGCGCAGTGTGCACTAAATAGAGTAGAACGTAAAACGTGTGCGGAGTGGGCGGAGATATCTGTGACGGCCGCCGCAGCGAGAAGTCGTGAGGAGTTGCGAGGGATGGAGCCGCCGACAGAGAAAAAGGCGAGACTTCATTTTGGGAGCTTGGAGGAGCAGGAGCGTGTGCGACTGCAAACCGGCGGAAGCTCATTCTCCTCAGCTGTGCGGGAAGGGATCTTGTCTGGGAACATCAACATCACACCGACGACTGGTAAGGAGATGTGCGCATGTCGGCCGGGATATCAACATCATTCATTGATGTAAAACCACTAGTGTTGCGGCGTTTTTAGTGCACAAATAGTCCGAAGCGCCGGTCTCGGGCAAAAGGGCTTCTGCCGTGTGGCACAGCGTGTTTCACGCTGCAGAATCGTAATCAAGAGATTTTGGAAGCATAATTTTTGGAACAGTGGGCTATCCTGTTGCCTATGCAATGATGCCCACGTACAATGAAAGCAAAAGTTAAAATGTTTCTGTGTTTTGTGTTCAGGGGGAGTGGGTGGAGTGGCAACTGTGGTAGATGGACAGCAGTTGCAGTTGTTACAAGAATTTGAGAGGAGGAAGAGGGTTAGTGAATGTGGAGGAAAGTTGTGTTCCTCCTCAGCTGTTGTCATCTGCAGGCCAAGGCTATTGTAGTCCCCACTGATGACTCGGAGGTGAAAGTTCGTCTAAGGGACTTGGGAGAACCAACATGTGAGGACTATCTGTCGGGGGTGTGGCCTCACCGTGTCGTTGTGTTCAGGCCTGTTTGGGGAAGACCCTGCTAATCGAAGGGAGAGGCTGCGGGAGCTGTTGTCAGCACAGCTGGAGAGGGGAGAGCTTCGGGAGGCAGTGGAGGAAGCCACCATTGCTGCCACTGCTGTAGGCCACACCCCTTGCTCCACCCACTGTTGACTTTGTTCTGCAGGTTGATGAGGGGGTGTGGTTTCATGAGGGTCCCGAACAGTTGCTCAATGCGAGATACTGGATTGCCGACTATTCCATTCCAAGGTAAAGGAGGAGTTTAGAGGGAGAGGTAATGTGTGGTGTTGCAGGGCTCAGAAAAGGCTGCAGAATGGCAGAGAGGAGGCCAAGAGACCTGGAGCTGAGAAAGCAGCTCGCACTCAGGAGCTGCACAAGGCCTTGAGGGTGAGGTGGCTGGCGAATTAGGACACGTCATTGGTGCACTGATGTTCTGCAGAGCCTCAGTAACTCGGCCAGTCAGGTGGGAGATGAGAGACCTGTTTCCTTCTGCCAGTTCTCCCCTGACTCCCAGCAGCTGGCCACCTGCTCTTGGTCAGTGGGAACTCCAATCTTCTCCCCCCGTCTATATACTGATCTGGTCTCCCTGCAGGAGTGGTCTGTGCAAGCTGTGGTCCCTTCCATCCTGCAACCTCATCCGAGTACTGCGCAGTCACAACGAGAGAGCAGGCTCCATAGTGTGGCATCCCCAGGCCACCATCTCCCTCTCCCCAACTGCTCTCAACCTCGCCTCCTGTGCAGCAGACGGCTCCATCTCTCTCTGGGACCTCCAGAGGTACACACACACACACACACACCCTCCAGCTGCTTCAGCTCATTCCTCCCCAGTGACACACCAATGGGAGAGCTAGAAGGCCACGCCCACCGCATCTCACGTATTGCCTTCCATCCGTCAGGAAGGTTCCTAGCAGCAGCTTCGTGAGTGTGTCGCCCTCTCTTTCGTCTCTGCCTATGACCAGGGTCTCTGCAGGTTTGACCACTCCTGGAGACTGTGGGACCTGGAGTGCCGTATGGAGGTCCTCCACCAAGAAGGTCACTCCAGACCCGTCTACTCTGTCTGTTTCCACCCCGATGGCTCTCTGGCTGGCTCCTGGTAGGCCTCTTTCTCTCCCAGCTGACCACTCCTATCCCGTCTCTCTGCAGTGGGCTGGACTCATGTGGCAGAGTGTGGGATCTTCGCACAGGCCGCTGCCTCATGTTACTGGACGGACACCTGCAGAGTGTTCTGGCCATGGATTTCAGTCCCAACGGTTACCACGTAGCAACTGGAGGCAACGACAATGCCATTCGTCTGTGGGACCTGAGGAAGCAGTCCTGTGTCTACACCATCCCTGCCCACACCAATCTTGTCTCACACGTCAAGTTTCAGAGTGAGCTGAACATGGCAACGCATGCAATGATTAGTTTTGCATGCACGAGGCATGCAGTAGACTCAAATCCCCCTCTTCAGGCTTGCACGGGGGGTTCCTGGTGTCCTCTTCGTATGACAACTCGGCCAAGATCTGGGCACACCCTGGCTGGACCCCACTGCGTACTCTAGCTGGACATGAGGGAAAGGTCATGTGTGTTGATGTCTCACCCAGTAAGTTCCCTACTTCTCCAACAATTATAATAGCCCCTATTTCATATAGTAGGTGGGAATATGCTCCTTAATCTTCAGTTCTTTCTTCTCACAGATCAGAAGTATTTTGTGACTGCCTCTTATGATAGGACCTTCAAACTATGGGAAAATGAATGAACATAATATACACACAGACACATCTACTTCTACACATTATTTCATTGCTCTGTGTAAAGTTTGTGTCACTGGCTAGCGGCGCCAAAGTATGATGCGTTTGTTGCGATCTGCACTGGCAAACAACTGTCCCTTGGGGTGCCACGCACACGTCACTATCTCCTTCCTGCAGTGAAGAGACAAGAATATGTTGTCTTATCCTCAGGGTTGGGATTTTGATGTGAGTAGGGTCTCATCAGTCGAGTTCCATTAGTTTGTGCTGGATTTGTACAGAGTATTATGTATCTACCCGTGCTCTTTTCGAGTCTTGACTTTGCCAGAGAATGTCTCCCACACAAAGAGAGTGCCGTCAGAGGAGCCAGCTGCCACATACTGCCCATCAGGACTGGTGGGAGGGAAGGAGAGGTGAAGGTGATAACCCACTGTGTCTATGGAATACCTGAAGGCAGCTCTGGTCCAGTCGACACCAACATGAAACCCTGGAGCCCTGGGTGTGGGTGAAGGAGATGAAGAGAAGCGGGAGGCCAGGGAGAGAGGCATACGTGAATGTGGCAGTAATGGCATTCTGTCTCAGGTCAATGAGTCTCAGAGTATCGTCTCTGGAGCAGCAGAGGAGGAGGTGCTGATCTGTGGGGCCAGAGGAGAATCCGACTATCAGCACAACCAGTGGGAGCCGCTCACCTGGGAATATGTCCAGAGAAGTCACTTTTCCCTGCAAAGCAATCTCATTGGCTGTGGCTGACCTGTCTCAGGGAATACCAGCTGCTACTATAGTTGGAGAGACACAGTACCTTAGATCCCAGAATCTTATCCTCTTGTCAAAGTGTGCGCTGATAATGCCACCCCTGCGTAGCAGACAGAGAAGAGTGAAGGTATACATTATTACCCTCGGCGCGCATGCGCAGCGAAGGTACTGTTACTCTCTCAATCTCACTTCTCGGGTGTCTGTTCGTCCCAGAAACGATACCATCTACCCAACGGGCGACGAGGGTCATAAAATATGTGGGGTTTTCTCTGAAAAGGATCCGTTGCAGAGCTAGAGCGCTTCCAGCATTGTATGGCCATTTTATCGCTGGCGGCATGCGCTTATATTTAGCTCGATCGGGTCCGCTCTGTCTATCTTGAAGTCACAACGAATGGCGTGTATCGACTCTCGCGTGCTATCTACTACTTTAGCTAGCCCGTGTCAGACTCTCTGCGAGCTACTTCGCCGAGGGTTTGCACTTTAGTGCTTTTCATTTACAGTTCCCATTCAAGTAATGGTGGTGGTCTGATGGATAAGCACCCCCTCTCTTGATCGTGAGGTCCCTGGTTCGAATCCCGGGTGTGTACGCCTTTTTTACAATGATGTAATAGGAGTGTTGGTATATATGGAACGTTTTTTCATCACCTCTCCAGGCCAGCCCGAGTGGCTAGGTGGTTAGAGTCGTGGGGACTGACACCATAGGTGCCGGGTTCGAATCCTCGATCCGCACTAAAATGTCAGATGGTCCAGAGCATTGGCTGGGAACAGCTCTGGTTCCTCCCCTTACCCACAAATCTACCACTGACCCATGTTTCTCAAAGGGCAGCGTACAGTTCGGCATAGCACTGCGTCCGTAGACGTCTGTCTGGAGAGATGAAGGGCTGGCCGTTTTTTTTTCAACCTTAGTTTTTGTTTTTGCACTAAACAATCCACAGGTAATACGAAAATTAATAGAGAGATGAAAGGTTGGCAATTTTTCAACCTTATATATACTTTTGGCCTCAAACAGAAATGGGGCTGGCCATTTTTCAACCTATTGACCATGCATAAAAAATAAAAAAATGCCCAGCCCCATTTCTGTTTGAGGCCAAAAATATATATAAGGTTGAAAAATTGTGTATGGGTTCCACATTTCTATATAGTGTGCCGAGGGTTTGCACTTTAGTGCTTTTCATTGAGCCAGTTTCAAGGGAGCAAATTTCCACCCATTTGCTGTAGGTTCGCTAAGATTGCTTGTCCAACTAGCTCAAAAGTTTCCAGTATTATAGGGTAATCACCTAACTCCTCTAGTGACGACATCATTACAGCTGGAGCCAGCAAACAGGGTCTTGGCACCTAGAGATGTACAGACAGAGTGGGTGCACTGGTCCCTTCTCTTGACTCACATGTCTTGTGGTGGATGTCCCATATCTTGAGAGTTCTGTCATGACTTCCAGTCACCTGCAAAAAAATGACACAAGTTGGGTTAACTAAACACACACTTCGACCAAACTATGTTAAAATGGTTGGTGAATTAGAATGCAACCAACAGGGACGTACCACTTTCTGGCTCTCATCGAGGAATTTTGCAGACATGACTTTGTTTGAGTGACCAGTGAGAGTGTGCTGCGAGAGAAGAAAGGTGGTGGTCCTACTGTTGAAGGGAGGATCAGGGCTTACCTTCAGCCTCTGGTCATGGATACTCCAAATGCGAGAGGCATGATCATTGCAGGCTGCCAGCACCATCTTAGACTGGGTACGAGAGGAAAATGAGGGAGGGAGGGAGAGAAATGGAGTCGGCTCACCTGGTGGTCAAACTGAACAGACATTATACTCGCCCCACTGCCAGTCAGATTGCACTTCGCCTCCAGCTTCTCTGTAGAGAGAGAGAGTGTGTCATACGAGGAGGGGAGGAAAAGGTTTGTATATACCCAGTCCTTCCCTCCAGCACCACACCTTCACAACCTTGTCAGCTCCCCCTGTCGCCATGTAGTTCCCCTGGCCATCGAAGCACAGAGCACTCACCTCATTGTCGTGAACTTCCTATACATTGGAAGAAACTTGCATTAGGCTGGCCTGAGTCAGTAGTAGTTTAATATATTTATATGTACCATGGACTCCAGGGGGGTAGTTGGGCAGATTGATCCTTCAGTGACTGAGAGAGATCCCTTTCTGGGCTTCTTGTCGGACGAGTGTTTGCTGGTTGCTGTGGCGACAGACGGTTCCCTGGTTGCCTGCTCGATCTCTTCCTTCAGCTGCCTCTCTCGGTCACTTCGAAACTTTTCATTCTGATCATTGAGTCTGTCAGCATCTTTCACCTTGTACGACATCAGCTGCTTCCTCTGACGGAGGAGAGGAGGGAGAGGCTCAGTTTGATCTCTCCACAGACCACGTCACTCACCAGTCGGTCATTCTCCGCCTCTACTTCCTTCAGTTTCACCTCATGGGAGTTGTAGGCCAGCTGGAGAGCCTGATGCTCGTCCACCAGAGCCTGATTGGTCTGCTGAGCGGAGGCCAGCTCCTTCTTCGCTGTGTCTAACTCCTCCTCCAGCCTCTTCCGCTGAGACGTGGCCTCTCTCACCCTGTCACACACTCACTACTCACACTGAACACACCACTCTACACACCTCTCATCCTTCTTGACCAGGTCGTTGTCTTTCTTACGGAGCTGTGTGGTGAGCTCAGCCAGCTGGGTCGTCACTTCTCCCACCTTCTTGTGCATCTCCACCAACTCCTCTGCCTGTTTCATCACCTTTGACTGCAGCTCCTCTGTACGCCGCTGGTTACCTTTCCCTCCTGAACTCCCACTGACACTACACAATACAATGTCATTGACACACACACAGAGGGCCTGGGGCAAGCAGCTACCTGGATCCCTCTGACAACAGGGCTGCATTTTTCTGAATGTGGGAGCAGAGTCACGACACTACCACAGAGGAGATCCAGAAGGCCCTACCTGGTCCAACTCGTTGTTCTGGTATTCTAATCTCGTGATCTCCTTCTGCACGGCGTTCAGCTGCTCCTGTAGCTTCCCGTCTGCCGCAGACACAGACCAGGAGCAACATGAAGATAGAGAAATCATTTCTACCTACGATACGTACGAGAAGCAATTAGTTCAGAGAAGCCTCCACTCTCGCGTTTGTTCCTCAGCCGCAATTCTCGCAGAATGTCCAGTCTCCACTGACAACCTATCCCCGCCGCTTCACCTGCCATTATTCTGTGAGACTCTTATTCTGAGGGGGGGGCCGGCAACTAATGGTGGTGTAAAAGGTCATCGGAGAGTGCGCGTGCGCGCGCTCGCGAGGGAAACTTATTGCGCGGCGCTCGCGAGGGCGCGCGCTCAACAATTATTACTGCACATCAACACAGAATGCACCAAGTTGCTGTCTGAATTGCTCCATTTCTTCCTGCAGTTTCCCTGAGAGGAGAAAATTATGATACAAACATTTTGGGTAAATAGAAACCTTACTGATCCTGCCAAGGGCCTCAAATAACTCAGTCAGTTTATCGTCAATGACTTTACTGCTTTTTACTGTCTTGTCATATACTGCAGCCTCAATGGCTGCATGGGCAGAACCACTCCAAGCCTCCAGATCCTGCTTGAAGTCTGTGGAGGTGACAGTCTCTTGGAATGTGCAGTTACAAGTTCAGACGTGACTAACTCTGTAGAAGAACCTGGTCTCTAGTCCTCTTGGTATTTATCTCAGACACCATTTCCTCCACACTTTTCTCTATCATGAGTCGAGACGTTAGCTGCTGAGTCTCTGTACACTGACTCCTGCATGTAGAGAAATGGTGGTCTCAGTATTTCTGAAACTTGAAATACTTACGGTATGGTCTTTGGTGGTTCTTCAGTAGAGTTTTCCTGTTTCTCGTTTTCTCTGTCCTCACTCATTGTCTCCATCTCTCTTTTCTGTCACTGTTCTTGTGCGCGCAGCGTGAAAAGAAACGAGATTTCGATTTTTGCCGCCAAAACTGCGCGCGCCGTACACTTGTCACATGACATTTGTTGATCACAAAACCAGAAAAAATGGCTGCCTTCTTCCAGCACATGATTACACGTGAGGTCAGGAGACAGATTAGCGTTTGAAGGAGTAAGTGGCGGGAGCCGCAGTCCAGCTAGAAGACAAAATTGCAAGAAGGGTTCGGCAGAAGGGGTTGGGGTGAGGCGGGCGGTGAGCCCCGCCATGGAGCTGGAGGTGAACAGCGATGCGGTGGCAGTGGAGACAGTGGAGGTGGTGGCAGGAGGAGAAGACGGCGCGGCCGCGGCTCTCTTGGGACAGCAACTGATGGTAGCAACCACTCAGGACCTCATCGTCCCGTCCCCTGAGGTGGGCGTGTCTGGTTCTTCCCCTAAGAGAAGTGGTAATAATGAGCACGTCTTTCAGGCTGCACTGGAGGCCCAGGGACTGGAGGTTACAGGAGGAGTTCTGGGTCTAGCTGGTCTTCCTTCCTCCCAGTCCGGTATCGTAACTCTGCCTGTGGGGACCCCTGCCTCACTCTCTCAGAGTGTGCAGATTGGCAGTAAACGCCCCTCAGCCGAGATATCGCTGTGAGTCATAAACCTTGCCAATGGAGAGTGTGGAGGCATGTTGGTGATGCTGCAGGAGTGACTTAGGCCCAGCCGCAGACCTACAGAACTTTGCCTACACCGGTGAGCTGCCTCGCAAGAAGTCCCGCAATTATCTGGACTCTCACAAGAACATTGAGAAGAAGAGGCGAGACCGGATCAACCAGTGCCTCAACCAACTGAAGACTCTGGTCCCCGACTGCAGGCAATATGTATGTAGCCAGTACTGGAGCCTCTCACTGCTCTGAGTGTTGTGTGCAGGGGAACAAGAAGCTGGACAAGGCAGAGATCCTGGAGATGACCATCGAGTATATTCACAGGCTCCAGCAAGGCAGTGGGGCACGTGGAGTTGATGTCTCTCTTGGCCAGAAGGAGTGGGTCACAGACCTCACCACCTGGGTCATCCAGAACAAGATACTGCACACTGGTCAGCAACAACCACTCTGCAATAGAGGTAACAGTTAACAGAAGTTCCCTCCCTGTGCAGGTCCACACTCTCTGGACACTTTCTGCCAGGCTCTTCTCCTGCATCTGCAGAACTTTGGATCTAGCAGCTCCATTTCTTCTGCCACGTCCCTGCTGGTGAACCAGGTGAGGTGAAAAGAGAGATTTGTGTAGTCAGTGAGGCGTGCTGTCTCCCAGGTGGCCAGTGGGGAAGAAGACCCTCTGCTGAGGCAGCAGGTCCAGCTGGCCAACCAGTTGTCTCTCCTCCAGCAACTGTCCTCTCAGACTTCTGGCCAAACCTCATCTCCAGCTGGTGAGGCCAAGAGCTCTGCAATATCATCAGAACCAGCGACAGGACCTGCCGTCACTTCCTCTACCACTGCACAGGTGAGTCCTTATACCTCCTTGCTAGAGTGCAACCCATCTCTAAGAAAACCATTTTCTTTCCCCAAGAACATTCTTATGGGCAATTCTTATTAATCTTTTCTGTCCTATTGGTAAGTGGATTAAAGGGGTTCCCCTCATCCCCACTGCAGGCAGCTCCGTCTGCGACCCAGACTCAGCTAACGCAACTGCATGCTCTCCTACTGCTTCAGCAGCAGCAGCAGCTGCTGACTCAGCAAAGCCAGGAGGCAGGCTCTGACAGCCAGTCACAGGCAGCACAATTCCAGCAGCTGCAGCAGTTACAGCAGCTGCAGGCTCTTTTGCTGCAGCACATCGCCAACGAGGCAGCACAGCAGGGGAAGGGGATTGCTGGCTCACAGGACAGTTCTGTACCCAGCACCACCACACAGCCAGCAGACTCGTCCATGCTGACTACCATCACCAGTGAGGCTGCTAGCACCAGGAGCCAGGCTTCCTCAGCAGCCGCGCCCCCTGTCTCACTGGCCCCGCCTTCCTCCAGCATGGACCTGTCTCTGAAGACACCGGGGAGTGAGGTCTTGGAGCAGGCTGAGATGTACACTCTGGAGAACAGTCTGGACAACAACCACCTCCTCCAGGTATGCATACCATGATCAGCTCAGAGAAGCTCTAAGTCACTCCCCTGAAATGAGGACACTTCTTTCCCTAAATCAAGTAGGCACTTCAATTGGTCAATGGTGTCCTGGTTATGTGTCTGCACATTGTTCTCTCTCTCTCTCTCTCTCGCTCACGATGTGACTCTGCAGGTGAGTGTGTCAATAGCTGAGGCCGGAGGTGGGGAAGGAGACTCCGCTGTAGTGGGGACCATGGTAGAGTCTGAGGTGACTCCAGGAGGTCAGATGTGGTCTGGCGGAGGAGAAGACAGACCTGAGCAGCTCATGGCTCCCGACGTCCAGGAAGAGGTCTCACTGCTGGGGGACCAGAGGCACGACTAGACACACACACACACAACCACCTTCACCACTACATCACATCTTTGTACATTTCTCATATTAGTGACATTTGTTGCCTTCTTATAACAGTTTGATCTTTTCACATTATACAACAAAGAGAATTATGACAAGGTTGATAACATGAGAATGACACAATCACAAAATTGATAAGTGGAGTTGCTACAATTGGCACAGTAATCACTCCAGAGGCTGATACAATGGTTGATTAGCAATGACATCATACACTTTCACTACAGTAGAAGTCAGGAGAAGGTATCCCTCTCGAATTGGATCATAATGTCACTTTGATGAGTCATGTCGATCTTGGCTGTCATCTGAGGGGGCGTGGCAGTCATCACACAACAGACTGAGAGAGAGAAATAAGACTAACTGCTTCTCTCTTCCTGCGCTGCTCCTCTCGCTGCCTCTCCCGCTGCTTCTGCTTGCTCTCCGCATCCTCCACACTGCCAGCTGGAGATGGTGTTGCCGGGGGCGACTGGGACTGATGGGAGGGGGAAGGCTGGCTCTGCTGTTCCTCACGTCTCCTCTGAGCCTCCAGCCCAGCCTGTCTCCTCTGCTCCTTCCTCTGCTCCTCCTGTTGCCTTGCCAGTCGGTCCTGCAACACACACACACACCATTGGACTGCTAGCACACAGGACAGAGGAAAACCTCACCCTCTCGTTCTTCTCCAATGCCTGTTTCTTGAACTGCTCAAAGACTGAGTTGGAGGCGGTGGAGAGGAGGGAGTGTTTGGTGGGGGGGTCGAGTGGACTGGACACATCTAGAGGAGGACTGATTGGTGGGCTCTTATTGAGATTCTCAGTCTTGGTGGGAGGGGCAATAGAGAGAGGTGGCGAGGAACGTGTTTGTTGTGAGCGGCGACCAATGATATCAGCTGCTGATGGCCTCTTTAATAGAGCTGGTTGCTATGGAAACGAAATACATATGGTGGGCACTAATAAGGAAGTAAAATGTCATCAAGAGGCATTAATAAGGAAAATGTAAGTGTACATGTACATACATACATGTATACGCTACACGACCCACCTTCGTTTTGGGGGCACTTGATTTGTCTTCATTGTGTGGTTCTAAATAGAGAAAGAAAATGAATTCTCATATATTTCGCAACAGATGGTACACAGGAAAAATATGTGATTGATGATAAACCAGTGGCAGGAGTGCCAGTGTTCTAGTGACATTGATCATTGGAAGAGGAGACTGAACATGCCACTCTACATAACGTAAGTGATAGAGAGTCAGAGGTTCATGATTGAGGACCTTTCTCGGTCTCAGAGTCAGAGCTGGTGCTGGAGCCAGAGCCTGAGGATGACGACTCATCATCATCTGAGTCCTCGGAGGAAGAAGAGCTGGCAGAGAGCCGTGACTGGTGCTGGCTGGCTGCTGCTACCGACATCCCCTTCCCCCCATTCTCTCCACGTGCCTTGGCCAGCTTTCCTCCGCTCAGTTTGCCACTCACATCCTGTGAACAGGAAACTCCTCATCAAACTCAACCCACACCTCTCAGCCTCATAACCTGTAGCCTCTTTTCCAACTCTGCCTTCTTCTTGGCAGCATCAGTCACTTTGTTCTTTGCCTTAGCTGCACACACAAACACATCGTCACAGAACTCCCCCACCACCCCATCAAAATGCCTCACCTGACGGCCTCTTCTGCTTCCTCAGAACCAAATTCACATATTTCTCCAGTTCCCTGAGAGTGGAAGGTTTGAGAGTCTCAAAGTCAATTTCAATCTCATCAGGACTGGTGTCTTTGAGCGATGTCTCCCTCATCTGGATGATGTGGACCACTCTACCCAGCTTGTCTCCTACAGACACCAATACCAGCAGTGGTGAGGCCACTCGCAGCAGAAGATGAACAAACCTGGGATCTTGTTGATGTCCAGAGAGAGCTGCCTTTTCTCATCGTACGTCATTGGTCTACAGTCTCCCTCCTCGTCGCTACTGTGGGCCGCAAGGACATTCTTTCTCGATGAGGACCCACCTCTGTGATACACACCCACAAACCCAATACATGAGGTGGCACAGAGTGAAGACTGAGGCTCACTTATTGCTGACTGGTTTCTTGGCTGGCGGAGGCTGTGGAACAACTGCCTTTTTAGTCTCTGTCTTCGCCTTTTTGCTCTTCTTCTTCTTCCTCACGGCACCACCGACGTTGGGATGACTGGGGTTAAATAGAGGGTCTCCCTCGTCCATGTTGACTGAGGGAAGGTCTGCTAGTTTCTTGGAGGATTTTCCACCAGCGAGAGCTGCTAGCTGCTGATGTACTATCATGACCTGCACACACATTATTCCAAGTACCCAATGTGACTGCAGAGAGTGGCTGGGGGTTCAGACCTGTTTCTGAAGGTAGCTGAGCTGGCTGGCTCTCTCAGACTCGCTCTCGCTGTCCTCAGAGGAGCTGGACTCCCCACTGGCATCCGAAGGACTCTGGTCAGATCCTTCACTCACTCCTCCCTTCCCTGCTTTCATCAGGACAGCCTTGGTGGGCGGGGCAGGGGGCTCCTCGGGCATCTTGGCATATCTCAATTCAAACACCTCCTGTGTTCACATACACCACTGAATGGGTTAGACAGGGGGGGAGGGTAGAGCTTACCTGCAGCCTTCGGCCCATCTTCACCACGTCGTGCTCCGGAGGGTTGTACTTGTAGCAGTTAGTGAACATGAGTCTGACGTCAGCTGCAAACTCCTCAGGTCCATCATACTCCCGCTCCTCCAGCTTCTCCTGATATTAGTCAATACACACACCCCTCTATCTTACATACAATAGTCACACAGAGCATAAACAGTACCCGTATGGTGCTCATGTCCATCGGCTGTTTGATGATGTCGTGGTAGTCATGGAGATTAAGTGCAGCTGCATCCACCGGCTTATAGTAAGGCCAGGCATAGGCCTGGTGTTTCCGTGACAACATGTCCTTGAGTATCTGCTGGCAAAATCTCAGCTGCACAGAAAGCGGCCTTTTCTTACTCTGCTGATGAATATAGAGCAGACATTCTGCTAATATCCTAGTAAAACAACAGTGTCGTCAGCTAACATTGGCTTGAGGGTAGTCTGCCTCTCCAGGGAGGTCTAGTTTGGGTCTCTTGATGGTACGAGTGCTCTCTCTCCGCTGGGGGACGAGGGGGAGAGGCGGGATTACGCAAGAGGGACTCGGCCGGACTGTTGAGGGAGTGGTGGAGTCTGCCTGTCTCTTCACACCGCGACGGGCCTGGGGAAACAGACACACCCTCTCTCAGCCTATTCTTCACAGTCAGGAACATTTTCAAAACACACAATTCAGATTCTCTGCCAATATTCTTACAAATTTGTCTCCATAAAAAAAAAAAGGGGCAGTTTGTATACTGACCTTAACAACAGGAGTGGTACCAGGAAGAGAGGTAGTGGTGGAGGTGGCAGTATGAGCAGAGAGGAGAGGAGAGGGTGTGGGGAGAAGGGAGGGAGAGGAGGTAGGGAGGAGGGTGGTGGAGTGGGGAGGGGTAGAGGCAGGGGAAGACTGGGACACTGCAGACAATCGTCTCTTCCCACTGCCGCCCTTCTTGGCTCCCTTGACTGCAATCGGCACCTCCACCTCCTGACAGATAGAGAAAGGTGAGAGTTTTAGCACCACCTCAAGAAAGAAAGGTGGAGATTCCTCTATTCTCCACATCAACATCTCACACTACACCACACCAATGACTGAACTAATGTACTGACCTGTGCAGGCATGTCCTGTAGTTTCCTGTCCAGTGCCTTCTCCACCTCGTGGCACATCATTACTACATCCTAATGCACAGGAAGACACTTGGCATCAACACACATTCCATTCCCTCGCAGCACATTCCTGCCTAGCACCACATGTACAGCACATGCTCTGTATGTACACACTTCCTTATTGAAAGACTTGACACTAAGAGGGAAACCACCTTACTGGCAGGCCAGTATACACACTTTATTGACAACAGAGAATGGAGAAACAGCTCACATCAGTGGGTTTGTTGTAAAGGTAACAATTGTTGAACATTTGCCGGTAGTCCTGGATACACTCCTTTGAGCAGCTGTACATACAGTTCTCTAGGTTTTTCTTTACAGTCCCCATGTCCATTGGCCTCTTGACTATCTGGAAATAGTCCTGAGAGGGAGATGGCATTAAATACATCTCACCACACACATGGGAAGAAGAGCTCACTGGTAAGCTTAGGGCAACCGGATCAACAGGTTTATGGAACGGCCAGGCATAGTGGTGCCGCCAGAGAGCTCGCGTGGCTTTCAGCAGGAACTGCAGCTGGTTGGTGGTCGTCATCCTCTCTGTCTTGGCCGCTGGCTGCTCGACCCCAGTCAGAGAGGTGGGGCTGGATTTCTGGGGAAACAGGACACTAACTAACACACACACACACACCATTTCTCTCACTTACAGCTGAAAGGGTTTGTTGGTCATAGTCTTCATACTTGGACGACTGTCGCCGCACTCTCTTGCCTAGCAACTGGCCTGTCAGGCGAACAGGAGTCATACTGGTCGTCGTGGTAGCAGTCGTCATGACAGCAGTAGTGTAAGCAGTGGGTGTGGCAGTAACAGAGCCAATCCCAGTGACGTTACCACCGAGAGCGGACGAGGAGATGGGAGTGAGGAGGGTGTCAGAGTGAGAAGGGAGGGGAGACGATAGTTCTAAAGGGTTAATCTCAACAGTGTGGGGGACAGGAGGGGGAGCAGTGGCGAGGGAAGGGACAGCTGTGATACTCTCAGTCTCCACCAGCAGAGATGAGACGTTGGTGACAGTCCCTGACTGGACAGTGAGGCCAGGAGAAGAGGGAGTGATGTCACGAACCCCCAGTGCTGGTGGAGCTAGCACTGGCAGAGAGGAGGGGGGAGGGGCCACTCCACCTACAGAGCTCGTGCTGGTAAGAGACAGAGGCCAAGACTAAACACATGGCACTAAGCTTTTAGGCTTTTTTTAACCGCACACCCAGGAACTAAAGAAAACGACAGCGCCCAGCGATACAGCAACCTAACCCAGGCACTGAAACTAGCAAACAATAAAGCTAGAAGCGTCAGGAAAAAGTGCGTATTCTCGTGCGTGGAGTTAGTCTGCTCATGTGGCAGTTAGAGAGGAGTGCAGTAGACGGAGACGAACGGGAGACACCAGGACCCCAAACAGAGCCGCCCTTAGCCAACGACAGACACACCGTCCGCCCAGAAACACGGCCACACATCACTGCGCGCGGTTTTAGAACAAACGGCCTTCTTCTATAAACACAGTGGCTAACTCGGTCGCGTACCCTTCTGCGCCAACAGCAGAGGTGAACCCGCGGCTTCCACAGAAGGCTTGGCCGTCCACCGACGAGCTCTGAATAGGGGCTTCCATGGCTTTCCTCCTCGCATTCGCTGCCTCTCTTCGCAAAAAACTGCACTTTCCGCGGGGTTCGCGCGGGGCTCTCTTTTTATAGCCGTCCCGAAACGTCGCGGGTCGCTGCGGTGTGCGCGGAGCGATTTCATTGGTCAATCGGATTCAAAACTGGCAAGACCGGTTTGCAAAACCGGTTTCCGCCCACACGCGGCGGCAAACTCGTACCGCAATTCAGACCACGTGGAGTTCTAAATACCCGCGTTGGGTAATTTTGAAACGATCCACGTGCATGCGCACTCGGTGGTGGTTTTGTTTGTGTGTGTGTATTCCAGCAAATCAATGGCAGAGATACGAGCAGTACCACTCGGTAAGAGCCCTCATTTGGCCGTTCAGTCTCTGCATCAGTCTTCTCCCTGCCAGGTGCTGGACAAGGTGAGATTGTGTGCTACGTGGGTCACGTGAGCTCACAAGTTCCCTTGGTCTCCCTCATCAGATGTTGGTCGGAGCTGTATACTGGTGTCAATGGGAGGGAAGAACATAATGCTGGACTGTGGGATGCATATGGGCTTCAACGACGAGGTTTGAGCATAATATGGCATCTTAAAAGAACGTTAGATTCATAATTTTGGTCCTCAGAGGAGATTTCCAGATTTCTCGTACATCACTGACAGTGGGCGGAGTCTCACAGAGCATCTGGACTGTGTGATCATCAGGTGAGCTCCACTCGGTTGCCAGGCAACACACTGAATTACTCTCTTGCCAGTCATTTCCACCTGGACCATTGCGGAGCTCTGCCGTACTTCTCTGAGATGTGTGGCTACGACGGACCCATCTTCATGACCCACCCCACCAAGGCCATCTGTCCTATTCTACTAGTGAGTGTGGAGATTCAAGAATATATTACAGTGTTAACAGGTCTCCCCAACACTGCTGTAAATTATACATCTTGTTAACCCTTTCGTAAAATGTCCTTGCTGTGGTTTAGTATTGTAGAGTATCACAGTCCTCCACTAATTGCTGGGGGCAAGGGTGGAGGGAGGGGAGATATTGTTAGTGAATTTCCCTGCAGGAGGACTACAGGAAGATCACAGTTGATAGGAAAGGAGAGCAGAATTTCTTCACGTCCCAGATGATCAAGGACTGCATGAAGAAGGTCGTGACTGTCAACCTACACCAGGCTGTGAAGGTAGGGCTCTCGGGGACTAACGAGATATGGTGAGGGGTGTGGTCTCTGCAGGTGGACCCTGACCTCGAGATCAAGGCTTACTACGCTGGCCATGTGCTCGGAGCCGCAATGTTCCAGGTCAAGGTTCACCATCAGTCGATTGTCTACACGGTATGTGTTTCACTGTATGGTTAACCCTGACACTGACATGACAAACTTGATGAAGGGTGACTACAACATGACACCAGACAGACATTTGGGGCAAGTTTAAATTGAGTGAAGTGAGAGTGGGGTAAGATTGGGGTGTGTTACTCCAGATCAGCCTGGATTGACAAGTGCAGACCTGACCTCCTCATCACGGAGTCTACCTATGCAACTACCATCAGAGACTCAAAGAGGTTGGCCCCGCTCCATTACCACAGCCGGCACTGGTGGGTGTGGCTACAGGTGTCGGGAGAGAGACTTCCTCAAGAAGATCAGTGAATGTATGGAGCGAGATGGGAAGGTCAGCAAGCAGCACACCTCTCACCCCTGCCCTGTAGACTCACTCACTGCCTCAGGTCCTGATCCCAGTGTTTGCTCTGGGAAGAGCTCAGGAGCTGTGTATCTTACTAGAGACATATTGGCAAGTTCTCCCCACTCTCCCCACTCTCACTCCTATACCCTTCACACCAGGGAGAGGATGAACCTACTGCACCCCATCTACTTCTCTGCGGGTCTCACTGAGAAGGTAGAGTGCCTCACCAGTGGAGGCCGTGGTATTTGCTGTCTTCATTTACTCCCAGGCTAACCACTACTACAAACTGTTCATCTCCTGGACAAACCAGAACATCAAGAACACTTTCGTCCAGCGAAACATGTTTGAGTTCAAACATATTAAGGTACTGTAATCATCCCGAGCTAACAGGCTACCTTCTCTCTCTCTCCTCTTCTCAGCCTTTTGACAGGTCGTACATTGACAACCCTGGACCAATGGTGGTGTTTGCTACTCCTGGCATGCTGCATGCCGGTCTCTCTCTCCAGATCTTCAAGAAGTGGGCCGAAGATGAAAAGAACATGGTGAGATGTAGGCCTGTGTGTGTGTGTGATTGCGTGTCTGGCTGCTGTGCAGCTCATAATGCCAGGCTACTGCGTGGCAGGGACAGTGGGACACAAGATCCTCTCTGGCCACAAGAAGATCGAGATTGACAAGAAAATGGTGACTGTGAGGCTTTCTGTGCAGTACATGTCATTCAGGTAAGGCAATCCTCGGTTCAACCAACACTATTCTCTCACACTCTCTCTATTGGCAGTGCTCACGCTGATGCCAAGGGAATAATGCAGCTCATTCGTCAGGTACAGGCTGCAGTCAGTTCTCTCTTTTTCATGAGCTTCTGTGACTTTTGCCTTGCAGGCTGACCCAGCGAACGTGATGCTGGTTCACGGAGAAGCAGCAAAGATGGACTTCCTCCGACAGAAGATTATGCAAGAGTTTGGAGTTCACTGCTACATGCCTGCCAATGGAGAGATGGTTTCCATAGCTACCAAGCCCATGATATCAGTGGACGTGTCTCGCAGTTTACTGAAGAGAACTCAGGAGCAGATCCACAGTGAGTGACCTCATCTCCTCCCTGTGACAGCCAGTGTGTGTGTGTGTGTGATGTCAGGTCCTCTGGCGAAGAAACTCTGTCCTGTGAGAGGCTCGGCTACAATGTCTGGACTCCTAGTCATGAGGAACGAGGTGAGATCCCTCAACACTCCTGAAAATTAGGACATGCATTCTTTCCTAAAGAAAGTATGGAAACTGTGCTAATATGGACACTTTCTTCTGTGACATTGGCGTCAGGATTAGAGTATGTCATATTATCTCTGGCCGCAGTCTCTGCAGCTGATGAGTCCAGCTGAGGCCAGAGACAGCCTCGGACTACCTCCCCACAACCTCACTTTCTCCACCACCGTCACCATGGAGACCAGGCCACGCCCACCAACAGAGCTGGTGGAGGCACTGGTAGAGGTGTTACAGAGGTGTGCTCTAGTCCCTGTCTCAGGGAGTGCCGTCAGGTGGTGTATCTCTCCGCAGACTGCTGCACGACCAGTGTGTGTGTGAGGAGGAGGGGAGAGTGGTGCTGATGGGGACCAGTGTGCGGGTGGAGGTCACCTCTCCCCCGCCCACCCTCTCTCTCCTTGTCTCTTGGAGCTACCAGGACGAGACTCTGGGGGACTACGTCCTTAGTTCAGTTCAGAGAAACTTGTCCAGACTTCTGTGACATTTCCTGTCCAATTGTCAATGTATTTGTGAAAATGAATGCAGCACTTTCGGTGAATGAAGACACACAGTATGCTATGATAGCGGCGCCATAATGACATCAGTGAGCACCAACGAAATGCCATGGCCAGACTATATATACATCCTTTATGCATGTCTCAAGATTTCACAGTGAAACTGGAGTAATTTTGTCAAGAGTATAGTTGAGTGAGAGAATGGAGAGACTGAGTCCAGTGCCCCCACCATCGCTCCTCCTTCCCCCTCTCCTCTCTCTCCTCCCTCTCCCTCTTCCCCAATCTCTCCTCCACACACTTCACAAACTCCTGCACCAGCAGACACCTTGTCACTGGGGAACAGACAATGCGACAGGTCTCACCTTCAGTTCTCTGTCTCTGGCAGTGATGACTGCCTGGTGAGCCTCGCTGGACTTCCTGCTGTGAGGCTGTGACCCCAGCTGCCCCGCCTCCTCTGGCTCCAGTCCCACTCTCTCCAGGAGGAGCAAGGAGAGACCTGGCCACTGGCGAGCCTGCGAGGTGCTCACCGTGACTCCTTCATCTGGTCCAGGGGAGGCAGTAAGAATGAGATAGTGGAGGGTGGTACGTGTACCAACCTTTGACATCGTCGGCTGGTTTCAGTTTCAGCCTCAGTAGTTGATCTACTGGCAGCTGCTCCGGAGTCTCCTCATCTGTAGGGACCAGAGAAGGAGGTATGCAGAACCCTTCTCTCTTTGTATCAGTCTCTGTCTTGTAAGAGAGGATGGAGGTAGACTCACTGCCAGGAATGATCTCATTGGTGGTGGGGACAGTGTCATAGAGATCCAGCAGTCTCTGTGTCTCTGTCGCCAGCTCTGCTGCCAGTTTTCTGCTCACTTCCTTCACACACACCTGCAGCAGGAGAGAGGATGTGTAAACCACAGTCTAGATGTGTATGCTGCTGCCTGTGAAAACAACACATGCTCGAAATGGAACAGCGGCAGCTCCAGGGTCACTTGTACATGTCTAATGACAGTGTTTCATAGCAGTGAACCTGGAGACTGGCAGAGTGAGATGAGGTGTGGTCCAGACAGAGTGTGTGTCTGGCCTCCTCAGCAGTAGAGAGCTCTGCCAGCTGCTGGGAGGCTCCCGGGTGGCCCAGACTTGGCTCCAGATACCTCTCATGACACTCCTTATCATCACACTGGTGAACATACACCTGGATAGTGTGAGACAAACCTTCTTCACTGCCAGCTCATGCATGGTTCTCTGGTGAGAGGTCCCTGCCTCTCTCCACTCCTTCTCCCACTCCGCCATGTGGCCTGCTCTGACTCCACCCATTACATGTGAAGCCACACCCACCTGGAGAGCCAGCAGAGCCTCCAGCTGACTTCTGAACTCTGTATTATACTAGCTGAACACAGTATTCAGTAAGAGGAATATACACGCCACTCACCAGAGATGGCGTTGTTTCGATAGTCCTCACACTGCCTGCGGTAGCCCTGACAGGTCTCTATCAGTCTGTCTAGAGCTTCCTCGCAAGTACCGGACAACAGCTGACACGCCACTGGCCGACTACCCTTACCGGTGTAGTAGACCTGTTCATAATGTCGACACACCTATACACAGTGAGTGAGGTTATACTGTATGTACATACCTCAGTGGTAGTGAAGAGGTGAGAGTAGCTGGAGGACAAGAGAGCCCTGATCTGAGGCAGGAAACAGCTGCCAGAGGAGAGGGAGATAAGGACACTGGCACACACTGAGACTAGTGTCCTCACCTCCTACAATCTTCTCCTCCTCCAACACCAAAGTTGATGTTCTTCCTCTCCACAAGCGCCTGTGCTGCCTTCTTCCGACTGGACACACACACACGCTGGGATGTGGTCACTATGAGAGCTCACTCACCTCAAGGTCCTGCTGCCTTCAGTCCTGGAGGGTGGCTGGTGACCAGATGAACTACTGGTGACTGATGGGCCCTTGCCACCACCAGCTCTTGTGTGACTGCACAGGACAAGAATATTCAGAATGATTGAGGCACCAACTCATGCAGTACGCAATGTCACCCATACACTTTTCCTCAAAAAGATTTAATTCTGGACTAAAGAATATGGAACTCACTCTCTGATGCTCTGTGACACATTCACTGCAGATATGGGCTGTTTCTGTTGGCTGCCCACCCTCCCCCCCTGCCGAAGTGTGGTTCCGACCCTCCCTCCTGCTGCACCGTGGCTCGGCAGTGGAGGTAGACAATTCGCTGAGTGAGCAGTGTAACAAGGAGGGGCACACTCTCGAGGAGGTGGGTGTGGTCTCCAGACTGGAGTGATACACATAATATGTCAAACATGGTGGAGTTTCCAAGCCACACCCACCTCTAATTGCTCCCTCGTTCTGGTGATGTCATCATGGAGTCTGCTGGCCTGGAGGTTGCTATCGGCAACCACACTACGAACAGAGAGTTGAAGGGTAGTGAGAGATTTTTTCACCTCCTCCAGGTGGCACACATCGCTCCAGTAAAGATGGTACCTGACGTTGAGGTAGGTACAATATATTTATGACATGTAAACAAGTGCTTGCTAGGCGTGTATGATGCTGACTTGTTGTAGAATTGAGAGAATGTGTTGGTGGCAGCCTGGGAGTGAGCAGAGGAGGCCTGTGCCACGGTGGCCAGGACCTGGGGCCCCACTACACTCAGCTTCCCGGCCAATCTCTCCAGCCTGTGTGAGAACAGCTCCACCTCCTCCGGGCAGTAGTTGCCGGCCTCAGAGAACAGCCTGGAGCAGTGAGAGAGGTCAGTATATAGGACACTCAGGGACAGGGTGAGGCAGACTTGAGAGAGGCTCTGAAGGCAGTGTTGGCTGAGGAGAGCTCAGAGAGAGAAGTCTGAATCGACGTCTTCACCTCACTTCCTATCTTCTCCACTCTCTCCAGCCTCTGAAACAGAAGGGATGAAGAGGATCAGCAGCAACTATAATATGCTAATATTCTTGTCAACATTCAGTCTGCGAGCCTCTACTGGTAATTCACCACTGAATAAGGATTAATTTCTGTACCACTGTTGGACAGTATAACTAACAGTGGATGTCTGGTTCTGAGGGAGTCAATAATACCTTCTCCAGGAGATGTTTGCCCATTTTCTCTACTTGCTGCAGACTGCCAGACAAGGAGTGAGGGAGGTACATACACCAACAGTAGAGAGTAGTCACCCACTCACCCCACACTACTGGTGATCTGAGCCAGACTACGAGCCAAGTCCTCCATCTTCTGACGGTACTCATCTTCCTGTAGCCATGTCTCTCTGTTACCCAGTCAGTCACCACCAAACTCTGCATGTACCTCAGTCCCCATGGAGTCTGACGCGGTCCCACCACGTGCTCTCACTTCAGAGATCTCTGACGCCACAGCTCTTGCGTGGCGACCAATTCTGTCTCTGTGGGCCTCCAGCTCAGCTGTGCAGAGAACAGAGAACACAGTGCAGGGTAGAGGATGAGGAGGGAGGGCCTTACCTGCCCTTACTCTCTGGATGTCTCGACTGATACGAGACTGCCTCGGGCGATGGAGGTGCATTCGCAGGTCCAGCTCCCCGCGAGCCTCTTCTTCCTTCTCCCTGGCCTCTCTCTCCTCTTCTCCTCTCACCTCTCCTCTCCACATCTCCAGGTGGTCAAGGTACACCACTCTCAGACTGCAGGGAGACAAAATCACTGAAAACATCTGTTCATGGTAAGAAACGAAAATTCAACGTTCACAGATCTAAATGTACATACGATAAAAACAACTGCTGTTAGCAACAACTGACCTTGCTCGAGCCTGTGTGTACTTTTCTCTGCTGAGAGGGAGAGCTTGATTGGCAATACCATGAGGGGCTCCCTCACACTCTGAAGGTGAGTAGTGACCCAGTAAGAGAAGTGGTGGGCTGAGGAGCGGACTGTACCTTCATTCTGAGTGAGGAATACTCCAGTTGAATTCTCGGTCACACCCACCACGTAGAACCTCACAGCACCTCCTCGTACTACCACCTCCTCCACTATCCCCGCCAGGCTCGGCTTGGGGGCAGGATCAGTGGGTGTGGCCTTCTTTGACTTCTTACTCCCAGCTTTAGCTCTGCTGGCCACTTTCCCCTTCTGTATAGTGTGAAAGGCAGAGTGGTTGACGGAGGTGTACAAACAGGGCAGCTCACTTTGTTCTTTGGGGAGGAAGGTGGGGGATTCCTGGCCACTCCCAGGTAGCCACAGAGAGCAGTGTCGTAGTCCAACAGACAGCGAGCCACTGTCTCTGGACCAGCTCCCACCTGCTCTGACAGAACCTCACGGAACTCCTTGTACCTGTATGTAATACACCCACCAGGGGATCAGTAGAAAGATGCACACACGAACTGGTCCTGGAGAACGCACAAGGTACGTATGTACAGGTATGGCAAATAACACACAGAGCCAAGCAGAGTGCACATCATCTCTCAACATCTTCTCACAGCTGGTCCAGCTCAGTTGGCTTAGGTCCAGCTAATGGCGGGGTGTCTTTGGATCTTACTTAACACGCAATGACTGGGCTGCTTGCCGGCTCAAAGCAAAGTGTATGCGCATGCACATTCCTTGTATATAGACCTATTGGGAGGGTCCTTGTTCCACAACTCACCCTCCACTGATCACATCAAGTAGAGCATTCGCCTCCTCCAGACACTTGTCCAACACCTGGTGTGAAACACACTATTACATCATGATGATGTCATTGGTTTTTACCCTCACCTGTTCATTGGGAGCCTGTCTCATGTGGTCAAGGACCATGTCCAGGTTGGCCTCCACATTCTGGTTCCTGATGTCGTGCTCCACACGAAACCGCTCCAGCGCCTCTTCTCGCGACCTTCTGACCTCCGACAGAGCGGAAGAATGGTCTCGCCACAGCTGCCCTGTCCCAATTCCATACTGGAGAACAGACTGGAACCAGGACTGGTGCTGTCCTATGTGGGCCTCGACTGCCACCTGCAATACAACACCAGCCCAGTCTGACACTCAGCAAAAGACGTGACAGAGAGAGAACCTCTATGTTGCGTAGCTCACTCCGTCCTTTCTCTGCCAGTCTCTCAGTCAGTGGTATGTAGTCTGAGTTCAGGACCTGTGTTCACACACAGACAGAACATGTATCAGCCCCCACGGCGGGACCAGGCAGTGTACCTGGTACACAGATGACTCGTCACACACACCAATGTCGAGGAGTCGCATCTTGCAGACCTCCATCTGGGCCTCACAGGCACCAACCAGCTGCTCCCCGACATAACCCAGTCTCAGTAACCCCTGCTGCACACAGATACCTGCACCACACGTGGCTCTCTCATACCGTGCCACAGTCACTCACTGATCTGTTGGTCCAACTCCTGGGCAGAGTCTCCCAGCCGATGCAACATCTCCATGACAACAGGGGAGGGGCCAAGTGTGGTGAGTTGAGCAAGGAGCTCAAGTTTTCTCTGTTGTAACCGTGACAACTCGTCAATCATTTCCTTCTTCACCCTCTCGGCCTCTCTCTTCCACCTCTCCACCCCTCCACCATCTCCCTCTTCTCCCTCTTCCACTCCAACATGAGCTCTGCATGCAGTGGAAATCAATGTGGGTAGACAGACAATTCAAGACAGGTTAGTCCATTTGTAACATTCAACTAGCAATCCATTACTGATTTCTTCACAAAGCTCACATACTGTCCTCACCTGAACATGAGCAGTGTGTCTTGGAGCACTTTCTGCCGCCACCTCTCCACTCCTTCT